>APFE030555841.1:15439-80177 GCA_000404065.3 Pinus taeda | reverse complement strand
AATAATTCATTCTCTTAAGCAATCCAAAAAACCAGGCATGCTCCTCAAAATTGATTTATCGAAAGCTTTTGATAGCATCAGTTGGGACTATATGCAAAAAATTCTAAAAGCCTTCGGGTTTGCCCCTCCGTGGATTCGATGGGTCAGTAGTCTTGTGTCATCATCATTTTTCTCTATTCTTATCAATGGAATACCATCGACCACATTTCATCCTTCTAGGGGTATCAGACAAAGTGACCCTCTATCGCCCTTTCTTTTTGTTATACTAGCAGAGGGTCTGGATCGAAGTATCAAAGAAGCTATCCTCTCGCATAATCTCAGAGGCCTAGCCTTCCACAACATCCCGACCTTTTATCACCAACAATTCGTTGATGACAACATGTTATTCGGCCATCCTTCTGTTCAAGAAGCCCGAGCATTCAAATTAATTCTCTCAAACTTCTCGGAAGCCTCGGGAGCTCTCATCAACAAAGTCAAATCTAAGATTTTTTCTTCAATACGCCTCCTGCCACCCAAAGAGCAATTGCCCGCATCCTAGGCTTCACCATAGCCTCTCTTCCGTCCAAATATCTCGGGGCTCCTCTATTTGCACTGGCTATTAAGCATTCTTCGTGGAGTTGTCTTTTAGAAAAACTTGAAGCTAAACTTTTCCTATGGACTCATAGAACTCTTAATATGTCTCGTAGGCTGGTTCTAATTAAAGTTGTTCTTCAAGCCATGCCTACTTATCTCTTCTCTATCCTGGCGGTGCCTAAGTGGGTCCTTAAGGAAATCAAACAGCTTCAACGTAACTTCTTATGGGGAAATTCGGGCCCAAATAGGAAATGGGCACTAGTTAAATGGGAGAAAGCATGTCTTCCAAAAAAGGCGGGAGGCATTGCGCTGAGAGACCTAGAACATAGTAATATGGTTTTGGGGGCCAAAATTTGGTGGAGATGGCTCTCCAATCCAAGCACTCCCTGGGCATCTCTATGGACAGCAAAATATGCAGGCAATGTACGCATCGAGGAAAGAATTAGAATGTCAAAAGTAAGAAAAGGATCAGTTATATGGAACTCAGCCAATCTCCAACGCCATCTAATTCAAAAGCATAGCTTTTGGGATGTGAAGAATGGTACTACAGCAAGGTTTTGAGAAGATTCATGCAGCAGCTCCCAAATCTCAGAGACAACATTCAGGGACTCCTAAACCAAGACATAACCCCCTTTGATAAGGTCAGCCAATTTTGGGAACCTCACGATGGGCAAGAACATAGGAAATGGAAAGAAGTCCACCACATATTATCACACAGCCCAGAGCAATCTTATCTCACACTTGCTTCAAAACTTCAAAAACGGAAAATATTATATTCAGAAGACATGGATATTCTGAGATGGGGGTACGAGGAGAAAGGTATTTTCACTACTCAAGAAGCTTACAAACTAATCATCAAAGAAAGGGTAGTTAAAGATAAGTTGTGGAATAATATATGGAACTCCACCATATGGCCGAAGGTCTCTACATTTTTATGGTTGTTGTCTCACAATAGAATATTAACCTGGGACAATCTAAGAAAACGGAACTTCGCTGGGCTATCCATGTGTCCCAACTGTAAACAAGACGAGGAAACAACATTACATCTCATGCAAACCTGTCAGCTTGGTAGGAAACTGTGGGAAAATATTACATTTCGATGTCAAAAAGAAGGTAGAATACATGGGGATATTAGAGGTACCCTTTGCACCTGGAGCAAAGAACCATATCAAAGTAAAATATTAAATGTTCTATGGCAACTCATTCCTGGTCTACTAATGTGGAATATCTGGAAGGAGAGAAACAGACGGATCTTTAAAGATCAAGCAATGTCGCTTGAGCAGTTATGGAAAGGATTGCTTAATAACCTTATAGAAACTCTAGCTGTGAAAGTATGGTCCAAGGAAGACTTCCCATCAAACCCGCAGGAACAAGCTATCTGGGAAAACTGGCAAATTAAATTAAATATGCCGATTCCAACCAAGGATAGCATACGTAAGCATCAGACGCCAGTAGCCATATGGAATCCACCGCCAATCAATATGTTTCAACTTAACTTTGACGGAGCTTCAAGAGGTAATCCAGGGCAAACGGGATTTCGAGGAGCCATCAGAGACTCTCAAGGTATGCCTCTCATAATTTTTCATGGCTCAATAGGATGGAACATGAATAATGCAGCAGAACTAGAAGGATTATGGAGAGGTCTTAATATAGCACAAGAACGAGGCTTTTTTCCTCTGATTGCAGAAGGAGACTCCCAGATCATTATCACTATGGCCTCAACACTAATGCATGGATCCCCTGTTCACAAAGTAAGTAGCAACTGGAGACTGGCTCCTTGACTGGACCTCCTCAAGCAATGGTTTTCAACTCACCAAGTGATCACCTTCAAACAATTCAGAAGAGAAGGGAACAAGCTAGCAGATTTCCTAGCGAATTTAGGAGTAGACAATGGAAAAGATTTTGTGGGAGGCTTGATTTCCAGCACAGTTCCTGAAATGCAGCTCCCAATATTCAATGATATTGTAAACAATGACAGGCAGTCGAAGGAATACTCGCACCCGGATGCGGGTGCTAGTACCATGTATCCATGACAGTACAGGATAGGACGGCAGTTGGCATCACAACCAGCAGGTCTCGGCGGTTTAAAGCAGGTGAGGAGCAGGCATTCAAGGCCCTGCGTAATGGCAGATTGAGCCTGGGAGTTATGGCGCTGAGCAGGGAAGTTAATGTGTGGCAAGGACATCGTTCCCGGTGGGCGGACCTCGATCAAGGCATAAAAGATATGAACCTCGGTGGATTTGGCACAGAGGTGCGCTTCAGATGGTTAATTAGACTGAGCTCTAGGGCCACACGTAGTGCACGGGATCCTCCCTGGGTCAGGTATCAGTCTGCTAGTTCTGGTATGGTAAGAGGGTCCAGTAGGTCTGCTTCTGTTCTTTTCAGTTTATCACCGTGTCTAAACACTGTTGTCTTTCATTACTTTAAGTTCATTCTCTGTTTCGGGGTCTAGCACAAAAATTTGGTGTTGCCTGTCACTGTTGGGGGTCTGCGCATAGCGTTTCTGGTTAATATAAAGCAGGAGCTATGGATTTCACAAGTTAATAATTGGGCTAAACTGGAAGGCGTCTGGTTCTCGAGTGTATGCTCTTCAGCTTGCAATTGGCTGTTCATTCCCCCAATTCAAGATCTTTGTTTGCACAGTCCTCACCTGAACTCCACCATGCCGCGCCAACGTGGAACACCAAGACGGGGAAGTCATACTGGGTCACGGGGAGGTTCTTGAAATCGCGGAGGCTTTGTCCCGCAACGCATAGAACCTTTGGCTTCTGTTCCGCCCCCCTCACCATCCTTAGCTAGTTCTGGTCCCTCTCTCACCAGCTCTTTCCACTCAGCTTGCTTCAAGTTTCGCAGCAAGCTGAACAAGCCGCTAATCTCTGTTGTTGTCACGGTGCTCTTTTCGAAGGAGGAGGAAGAGTCAGAATTAGAGGAAGAGCCTGCTAGTGCAGAAGAATCATCCAGTGAGCAGGCTCATTCCAATAATTCCAGTGCTCATCAAGAAATCCCAATTGGGGATGTCCTCAACACTTCGGGGATTTTGTGCGATGATGGCCAGCAAGAAATACCTCAGCACCAGCCTTCATCTTCACAGGAACCCGTCAAGGATTATGAGTCTGCAAGTACTTTCGGGAACATTCTTCACCTTGTTCTCCCTCCAGGATGCAGCACGATGGATGTAGAAGACAACCTCGAAGTTACCTGGGTCAACCGAGCAAGCGAGAAGGATGCTGGCTCTCCTCAGCAGGATTAAAAGCTTGTTGGCTCTATGGTTTGTTTTTGGTCTTCTTTTTACTATTTCAATGGTCTATTTTCTCACTGGCCTGAAATTCACAATCTACAGGTTTTTTGATACTAAATGGAAATGTACTAGCCCTTCTAAGCTCAGTGAAGAGCTGAATTTTGTATTTTTGTTTTTTTGTAAGCTCAGTGCAGAGCTGAATTTTGTAAAAATCAACAGTCTACCTATGATTTGGATAGTTCACTATGTAAAGGTTAGGCTTCATGACACCTGCTATTGGTTTTTTGGCAGAAGGCAAGCTACAACCCCCTCAGAGGTTAAAACCTCTCTATAATATTTTTTCATCTTTTTATTAATAGAATAGTCTTTGTTGAGAAAAAAAAATAATTAATTGTAAATGGAAAGTGTGATCTTTGTTAGAAAATTTGGAATTTTTTTTTAAGGAAACTTATAATAATTATAGAATATATCGTAAGAGTCTAATTTTGTTCATTAATAAATCTTGTGCTTTCCCATTATTATTTTTACTATATTTTGTAAAATAGATTCAATATTATCATTATGTTATTTCATTAGTATTTTACTTCAAGGATTTAGTACGGATAAGAAGACTCCGCACATGGAGGTAGTCAATCAATTCTTGCTAGAGTATGAAAGTCTTAATCTTGTGTGTAGGGTCCGCCATGTTCTATTATTCTCGATTGTTGCATGAATGTATTATTTTTCTTTAGAGATTTTAATTTTCAAAAACAATACATATATTTTTAATATTTACCAGCCTTATATATTTTCGTACAATTTTAAAGAAAATTTTAAAACATTTCAGTGTAAACACTTTTCAAAAGAATTATGCTTGCACTTATATTTTCAAATGTTTTTGTAAATGTTCACCTTATATTTTTATTTGCTAGTATTATGTTCTAATATTTCTACATTTTAATTTATATTATTCTCTTGCAAACCCTTTTTAGTCATGTTTTATTTAATAAATAATTTTGATTGTCAACTTCTTCATCTCATTTTCATTTATTTAATTCATTTTTTTTAATAAATAATTTTGATAATGGATCTTCTTTATCTAAATTATATTTATTTTATTTATATTTTTATAATTTTTAATTGTTAAAATATCTTTCTAACATTCATAGGTTTTTTTTAATATATTTTGAGATTTGCTAACAATCTTATGTAGGTTCACGATTTGAATACATATTTTTTTTATTAAGATTTATGAAGTTTATTGATTTACATGCAAATTTTGTATATATATAGAGGGTTTCTTTGGATTATTGAAATTAATTTAATTTGTAAGCAATTTTTAATTTTCTTAAGACTATCTTTGATTTTTCACTATTATGGAGGGCTTTTGCAAATTTCTATAGACGTGATCACTTCTTCTCCAATCCTGCACTATTTTTTAGCTTCACCTCCATAATGGCTAGGAACTGAATTGTTTCTTCTGTAGATTTCTTATATTTTTCATGCCATTTCCCCTTAGGTGAAGCTTTGCAATGGAAAGTTGGTGACTGTAACAGCATCCACCAAAGGTTTTTATAGTGTTGGAAAACATCTTGTTCAAAGTCATGCACTTGTTAACTTGCCACTGAAGTTGAGCAGTGATTTTGCAAATGTGAGTATCTTTAACTTAGGAAGATGAAAGAAGATTAGGCAACCCAAAGCGATGCTAAGGGTTGCTGATGATCTTGCAATTTTCAATTCTGATGGTAATCTTGAGAAGCCTTTTCAACGATACTTCTGTTCATATGCTGCGTTGATTTAAGGACTCTCTGTGAACCTTTCTTACATGATTGTCATACCTATTCATCACCTGGAGTCGAGAGACAGTTAGAGGTTTGCTTACAATCTATTCATGCATCCATCTATGTAAATTTGGTGATCTTTCCAGATTCTGCGCTAGTTTGGTGAAGTGTTGTCTAGCAGTGTGTCCAAGAAACATGAGATGAAAGGGCACATTCCCGGCCCAGGAGCGTTCCCATCAAATTTTATTGAATTTTGCTACGAGAATTAGATAGATTGTTTATGAGTGAAAATTTCTCAAAACTTCCATCAAAAGGCAGCCAACCTTATCCCATAATTTATAAACAAAAGTTCATGAGGCAGATTGTGGGACTCTTTTCCTGGCTGAATGTTAGTTCTAAGGCTGCATTAGGGCAGCAGTATGGGCATACACCAAACGATAACTAATGCTGCTAGTAGTTAGGTGCTGCTGAATACATTTTTCATCCTTGTTCCTAGCACGTATGCCATCAAGAGGGACATACAAACAAAATCCATTACATGCTTGATTGGTGCAGATTTGAAGGGAAATGTAATTGCTAATACCTCATATCCATTCTTGTCTAGTTATGTTTTGGGTATGGTCGGACCCATAGAAAAGTTGGAAGAGAATATTATAGCAGCATCCACTTGGGGATCTAAACTTGGTCAGTTCTATGAATTTTTCTCGTTCTCACATCTCTTGCCTCCTATCCAATGTTAGTATAAAGTTCCCTGCAATTTTTTATAATTTGAAAGTAGTAGTTTTCAATCTTGTGTATAAAAGAAATATTACGAGAATGCATATATCCCATACAAATATGGATATGATGTTGAAATATTTTCCATGTACTCTTCAAGCCATCAAAGTATGGTTCTTTATTTGATTGTAATGAAAAGATTCCAGAAAATTTTGAACTGTGAAGCATGGCAAACAATGTGCACTTGCCAAATTTAATTTGTTGATTTTCTTTGGAGCTTATGAGTTAGAACTTTGAAGGGAAAAAAAAGCAAATTACGAATAGTATTTTAGTGACTAATGAAGTTGGGATGTATAGTCATAAGGAAGTCCACAAGGCAATCTGTTGAAGACAAAAGTCTTGGAGATTTTTTTCCAATAGACATGAGCACTTCTTATCCAATCCTGCACTAATTTTGAGCTTCACCTCCATAATGGCTAGGAACTGAATTGTTTTTTCTGTAGATTTCTTATATTTGTCATGCCATTTCCCCTGATATATAGGTGAAGCTTTGTAATGGAAAGTTGGTGACTGTAACAGCATCCACCAAAGGTTTTTATAGTGTTGGAAAGCAACTTGTTTAAAGTCATGCACTTGTCAACTTCCTACAGTAGTTGAGCAGGCCTTTTGCAAATTTCTATAGATGTGGGAACTTATTCTCCAATCCTGCACTAATTTTGAGCTTCACCTCCATAATGGCTAGGAACTGAATTTTTTCTTCTGTAGATTTATTATATTTTTCATGCCATTTCCCTTAGGTGAAGCTTTGCAATGGAAAGTTGGTGACTGTAACAGCATCCACCAAAGGTTTTTATAGTGTTGGAAAGCAGCTTGTTCAAAGTCATGCACTTGTTAACTTGCTACTAAAGTTGAGCAGGGCTTTTGCAAATGTGAGTATCTTTAAGGTCCAAACTATACTTCTATTGCACCTTATAGTATTTAATTGCTTACAATATGCCTTCTCTTGTGTTTAATCAGTGTTTAATGTTTGGGCATCGGTCTTCTCTTTGTGGGATTGATCTTCTGAATGTTTTAAGTTTATCATTTCCACCCATATGATTGTCTTCCCATGTTTTCTGAGATTTAATTGAGTTCATATCCATGCAATTGTATTATAGGCTCCTAAACCAATGGTAAGATCAGTTATTTTAGATTTGTTGACAGGACTAGATAGACATGTGGAATAAATCTTATATTCAAAGTATACTCCTCTTTAACGTTATGAGTTTGTACCCATGTTTTAACACTTTCTCAACTCTCAATAAAAATCAGAACATTGTGAAATTCTTTTAGGATTAGAAGCACACTAGGGTTAGAAAAAGAATTTAGCACCTATAATGTATCAAACTTTAAAATAAGTCAGAAGTCTCCATTTTATCTGGGATTCCTCTTTGTTCATCCCTTGTATGACACTGAGGTATCTAATGTTCTGAAAAGTCTCATTGTGATATCCGCTCATACATGCTAGACAGTAAGGTGCACTTCTATGTTGAGATTCAATTCTGGATCCATAATTGTTTTTGACTTGTATTGATTTTTCTTTGTCAAAAATGTAGATTCGCATTGCCTTGAATTGTGCTTCTGCTTCCCCTCAAAAGAGACCATCAATGAAGGAGGTATTGCATTTTCTAGAAAAAATGCCATCATCCACAACCGATTAACCAATTCTTTCTTCCTATGTAGCATCCTTTCTTTGACATAAGTTGGACAAAGATGAGGACTTACACCCACATTCCGTATTCGACAGCTCTACTTAGACATTGACATAACTGATATAGACACCTCTATGATTGGGACTCCAACAAACTCTGCTGTCAACTCAGCTGCTTATGAAATCTCCAGAGTCTTCTTAAAAATTTCAATATTTCTACAGTTGAGGATTGTGGCAAAACTTAGGGATCAAACTTAACTCCATGCTTATGAGGCATTCGCGTTCTCACAGTTTACTTGCAGCTCATTCTCAGTTCTAATGGGAAGGTGATATATGGTGTATTATTGTTGCAGTGGCAGGGAATGGATTTTAATTGCTAGTTGGGCCAAAAGAAATTGATGCAAATCAATATTGAAAATTAGATTTATTGGTTCAGCTATAGTTTGCATATACAAAGAAGAAACTGCTCCTTTTTTAGGGTAGAATATTTATATATACATGTTCATCTCAGCAACAAATGATAATTTATCAAAACCATGAGAATGCTACACAACTTCCTTCATAAGCCTTCTTAGGAAGACCATGAAATAATACAAGTGACCCTGTGCTTGTATTTGTATCTTATTCTGCATAAATCTTTTTACTTAGCTGGAGAACAATTGGTTGCAGTATTTATATCAGTTTCTATGGAATGTTTCTGCTGTTATATATTGAACAGGTCCATTATACTATATTACTGGATTCTGCAGAGTCTATCCATGTTTTCTCTTCTTTAGAATATATATCAACCCTTTTGTTTTGTTTCAAGGATATGTTGTAGTTTATTTCATTTCTCTTTTATTTTTAAGATGGATATTTATCTTTTTTATCAACATGTTCTCTGTGGTTCATTTAAATTGGATATTTGTCATTTTGTTCACTGAGTTCTCTATATTTTGTTATAACTAGTTATTGATAATTTTGCCCACTGAGTTTCCTGAGGTCGAGTATAATGCTTTCCTTGATTATCAAATAGTATTGATTCCTTTTCAATGTCAACATTCTGGATAACCAAATCCAGTTCTCTGTAATCATTGCAAAAGGGAGTCCACTATCATGTAGGGTTTGAATTGTTATTCTCCTCTTGTTGCATGCTAATCTTGATCATCTTGTTCAGCTTCTAAGGTTCTTAGTGGCCTATCCTTTTCAGGTCCTTTGACTAACACTATATCTCTCTAATCTTGCAGGATGGTCATCAAACTCTCCCTTTTATCTTCCATGGTTGGTCAGGATTAAAATTGCAAAGGGAGTAGCCAGAGGCCTGGCCTATTTACATGGAAGGAAGTTTGTTCATGCAAATATTAAGCCAACCAACATCCTTCTCAGCTTTGACATGGAGCCATACATAGCAGATTTTGGGCTACAAAAACTACTGGATACTGCCAATGTCAAGTATGGTAGCTTTGCTATCCACCGAAGGAACCTTGAAGGTATATTTTCAGGGAGCAAACGCTCGGCTCCCACAATAGCCTGCAAACAACGTTTTTATTTAAAAGAGAATTATCATGGTAAATTGGTATAAGAATATTAGTAGAAAAAATCACCTAGTTATAAGCCTAAATATTAGCAAAGGCTAATTATTCATGTGGCATAAACAATTAGCCATGTTCGCTTGCTACATGATGAAAAAAATGACTCATGGATCCTAATACTTTTTAGGGTTCTTTTTCAATTCAATAGGCTTTTCTTCTTCTTCTTCTTCCTTAGATGCTAAAGATAATGACTCAAGAATGACTCTAAGCTTACTAGATAACCAAATTCTCAACATACCTTGCAATTTCCACGCTAGCCACTTACGGATTTTCAAACATCAATGTTTAGATAATAAATAATGGATGGGCATAAAAAAAACATAAACATTAACACAAAAAATAATAATAATCACATGAACCTACTGAGAAAGCGGAAACACATAAGATATCATCTTCACATTTGATACTTTGGAGAAAGGCAATCTTGAGTACCACAATCAAATAAAGAAACACCAGACTTCGGGAGAAGTGAGTGTTAATTTTTAAAATTTTGATATAAACATTGGTTTTCAAGAGAAATTGCAATTAACAATGTACAAATTATTGAATAAATAATTACCAATTAAACTTCTAAGTCACGTTTTAATGGGTTATATGCTTAAAATTCTAGGATTTCAATGCATGTCTGTTACACCTCTATTATAGACCAAGACAAATGTAACAAATCAATGTACACTAGTGGATCAATATGATTGTTTTCACATAAGGCTTGATCATTAAAAGGACATTAAGGTTTGTACTTCTTGGGACAATTGCTAGTATAATCAACATCAGAGAAAATACAAACGACCCAAAACATGAGAGAAAATACAAATGACCTAGATCCATTAAAACCTTGAAAGTTTGTTCATGAACTCTCTAAATTCGGTATAAAATGTGTACTGTATTTGAAACTTCAATTTGCCATTAAATTAATGGGACATGAATTCCCACAAAGGAGTTCAGAAATGTGCAACTGAGTTGAGCATTCCGCTTGTCATTCAATTGATGGACACTGAATATTAAATATAAGATAAATATATAGGAGTAGCATGTGAGTGTCAGTTTTATAAAGAAGATTCTTTTTATTATTAATAAAAATATAGATAGTTAGTTTCATTTTAAAGGGTTATAAATATGAGTTATAAATACAGGACTTAAAAGGTTGTAAATACTTAAAAGTGTTGTAAATATGAGTTATTAATTGTTTTTACTCAAAACCTAATAAATAGCAATTTAGCAATTTCTTTTTAATTGAGCGACTCAAATTCATGTTTCTTTAGGTTGAAGGTAAAGCCACTAAAGTGGAAAAAATTGTGATGCCAATAATTAGAGGGATTGTCATCATGGGGTGATAAGAAATTTAATATTCCAAGAAGAGGAGGTAGTAGTAGATTCTAAATAAATTAGCATTGCAACAACATAAATGGTTGCAACAAATTTATAGAGATCCACCTTGTTGAATAATGCACACACTACATGGATAATGGATTTCCGCACTTTATGCCTTACGGTGTTTTTTTTGCAACATCTGGTGCAAATGCTAGTATAAATTTATCTTTAATGATCTAAAGGCCATACAAAAATATATATATAAAATATCGCCACACCTTTGAAAATAAAAAATTGGGGAAGATGTTTGGTTCTTAGACTAATTTTATATAATATTTTCTTAAAGTGTTTCTAATATTTACTATAAGCTTCTTAATCAAATTTATGAATATTTATTAAAAGTTTTTTAAACAAATTTTAATTGTAAATTTGGAAATAACTAAAATTAAATATATATGTTTTGAAAAATAGTTTTGCTTCTTAGGCTAATTTTTATATAATATTTTCTTAAAGTTTTTCAAATATTTATTATTAGAATATTAATCAAATAACGAATCAAAATATTTTTAATCAAATTGAAATTGAAATTTGAAAATAGTTAAAATTAAATACATTTGTTTTGAAAAATAGTTCTTGTTTTAATTTATACATATTTAAAACTTTATTGAGGAAATTGAATAGGTGATATAACATATAGTGAGACATCATGAGTTTTTTTTACCAAGTTTAATTTCATTTATGTTATTTAAATATTTAAACTATTGTGCTTAAGTAGCAGAACAAATACTATTAATTATTAATTAAAAGACTTTGGACCATATTGTTAAAAGAATCAAAGAAACAATTGAACAAACTTCTAAGAATAGTTACAATTGTTCCTTCACATTTTTTTTCTCAAGAGGAAAAGAGAGCAGAACCCTGGGGTTTGGAAGAGAAAAACATGGTTGTGTTTTATTCTTACTTTAGCTGGTGAAAATAACCAGTGTTCCTTAAGCTGCTGAAAATAACCAGTGGGAAAGAAAGATGAGGTAACAAGCTGTGACGTATGGAACTTGAGGTTGGACGGAGTCCTAATGCCCAAGGTACCCATCTATTACTGATTAGCAGAAGCGAAAGGGCTCGAAGGGGGAATCTAGACGTAATTGCCAATTTCGAGGTTGCGTGGAGAGATCTTCAAATTATTTAATGTGTTCATAATGAAAGACAGATAAGTGATACTAACATGGTAATCATTATCAATAGAGTAATTTGAATGTTTACTATAAATAGAGATAAAATAGCAATAGTGAATGATCAGTCTACTATCAGTAGGAAGTATGGAAATTATTTAGTATTAATGATAATCCTTCACTAATTTTTGAGTGGAATAGTAAAACAAATAGATGATGTATGCTTCCAAATGGATACTGATAAACATACAGAGAACTATACACTCTCAATTGACAATAAACATTGAGCTAATAAACAAAATAGCATTACAGATAATTGTTAATTTAACCTGATAACATATAGCTGTATAAACAATAAACCAAATGCCTATCAGTTTCCTACAAGAATATAAATAAATTAAAGATACAAACTATAAACATGTTTCTGTAGCAATATATTTGTCTAAATATCAGAAGCTCATCATACACATAAAATATTCCTTCAAAATGTAGATAAAAGTCAACACAGAACCATTTCTATATGCTTTCGATTAAGTTTGCATTTACATTACATTTCGTTATACACCTCGGGTTTGTAGCCTCAGAGGGGTTTGGAAAGAACCCATCCAGAGCCGTGTACCCTAGTTCCTTAAACCAAAGCCTATGAATTCTGATTATATATATTTATATATATATATATATATATAGAAGATTACTAAATGAATGACATAACCTAAAATTGGATGCGAAAGTCATAAAATCAAATAATCTTTTGTAATCAACCAAATTTCAAAGTTCAACAATTGATTATGTCACAACTGGAATTCGCATAAATAGAGACCCAAAGTTCATTAACAAGTTTGATATAACTATATTCTGTCAAAATCAATCTAGTTGAACAAAACATTACACAAAAGTCATAAATAAGTTTTTTCATGTGTTCGAAGAGAATGTGGAGTAAGAGAATTGCATTATAACAACTCTCGGGTGTCTCATATAAGAAAAAAAAATAAACCTAAGATCTGAATTATTACTTCGATTCAAAATCAACAACACCTCCAGGCTGTAGCCACAACATCAAATATTACATCTCTTAAACCCTCTGTCATAGAAAGTGGTTCTCTGAACCAAGACACATAAACAAGGTTTCCAACACACCTCGAAAGCATAGGAAGGAGCAGAGATTAGAAAAGGAGTCACCTTCGGCCATGCACAAAGCAAACAAGGGTTTCGAACTAGACCCAAAAGCCATACCTACACAACAAGAAACTATGAGAGAGAGACCACCTCTGTAACAACTTGACAATCATGACCAACCGTGGAATATAGTATGCCTTACCTATGCGTGAGCTGGGTAACCTTTGAAGCTCCGACCAGACCACCTCAACAAGGAATGGAAAATAAATGTAGAAGACTCAAATGACATTATCAAAAACTGAACAGTGGTTACCTTGGAATGTTGGAGAAATATTTCTTTACTCAAGACCAAAAAAGACTAGTTTGGGTTCTCCATTGCTATTCTAAAATTCTAATAACCCATCAAACAACCTCTAGAATTGTCATAACCCACCCTCAACGAGAGAAAAGACATTAATAGCATAATGTGAGTGGAATGGGAATGAGGATGGAACCGGGAGCCTCAAAGGTGGAATGGCCACAGATTTTCACGAGATTTGCATAACACAGCAGAGCGCCAAGACAGAGAAAAACCAAATGAACTATTCCTTCCACCAATACAGTCGATAAACTCTCCAACTAGGCTTGAGCAATCAAGGCCATTAATCGTCGTCGATCGAGCGACAAAGAGGTAGCTAAAGCAGTCTCAGGATTCTTCCATGGTAAGTTAGGTGAGAGCAATTACACCATCACAGGTGGTGAGGAAAACCGCATATAATCCAAGAAGGAGGACAACTGGAGGGCAGCCTACTCGAGACCAATGCAGGAGCATAGGAACAATATAGCTAGTTGTGGAATGTGCCACATAGGCTACCAACGTCGTGAACCTGTATCAACCCCACAATTCAAGTTCTAACCCAAATTAGAAATGTAAACCAAATTAATTAACATAGCAATCATATGAGTCCACGATGTGACAAACCAAGGGAAAAACATGATATTATAGTGCCATGATCTGGATCATCCACAGTTTCTAGTTCATTCTGCCGATGTTTCAAACCCAAAAGGGGGTCCATCATCAGGACAAATGAGATAGATAGAATATGAATGTAACATTATTGAGAGAAGGAGCCATGTGCCTGGATATAAATAAACCAAGAACCCTAATTTTTATAAGGGCCGACACTTGATTTCTAATTAAAAGTTTTATAAAAAAAATTTAATTAATTATTTAATTATTCATTATTAGCTCAGGTTTTAATTATTTTAATTATGAACAAACATATCTTTATTTTTAATTTTATATTTTATTAATTATTTTAGTTAGCTTTAGTTCTTTTTAATTTTATTTGAATTAATAATATGAATTTAAATTAATAAATATTTTACTATTTAATTAATTAATATAAATTTTAGATTATGATTAATTTATTAACTTTGATTAATTTATTAATTTCTATTTTTGTTTTTTATTTAGACAATTTAAATGTTAATTTTATTTTTTACTATTGATTAATGAATGTGACTATTTATTAATATCTTTTTTATCTAGAATTTAGTTAAAAATAAGATAATTAAAAATAATAAATAAATTTGCTTTCAATTAATTATTTTGGCTTTCAATTATTTTATCTCCATAAATTAAAATTAAAAATCTAATTAAAAATAAAAATAAAAATTCCAATTTCTATTTGATTAAAATTGTTTTATATGATTAATATTAATTTGATAGAATTATAATTAATATTTATTTTTATATTTTCATTTATTAAGAAATTAAATCATTAATTATTTGACTTATTAATATAATTAATTAAATTAAATAATTAATTAAATTAAATAATTAATTTGCTTTAACTAATTAGTTAATTAAACCTTCGAAATGGAAGACCCTTTTTGTTCTTATGCTTTCGAGGGAACAAAGGGGTTTATTTGTCTAATCAGGGGAATCCAATTTCCACTGATTTCACTCCCATTGTCCCTGTTGAGGTTCTGCGGAAATTTCATAATTTCAATGGCCTCTCTGATTTTCCTTTTGTGATAGTTGTCCTCTCTTGCAATTACCTTGGCTTCTTCCAAACACATACGATGCTTGGTCTTGGACAAGTGCTCTGCAAGGGCTGATGTACAGGATCTTTCATTCTTTATGTTAGCCATGTGCTCTTTTAGTCTTATTTTCATAGACTGACCTGTTTCCCCAATATAACTCTTGCCACATGAGCAATCAATCTTGTACACTCCCTTGAGTTGTTGACGATCAATGTTATCCTTAACCGACCTCATCATTTGCCTTACCATTACACATGTTGTAAATTGAGTGTCTATGTTCTTCTTCCTTAAAATTTTTGCAATCTTATCGGTAATCCCTTGGATGAATGGAAGGTAAACTTTCCCCCAATTTTCTTTCTTATCTTCAGGGGGACGCTTAGAGAGGGTCCTGTCCCGAGCCCTTCATAGAGCTCTCTTGATACTCCACCCCTTGTATCCAATGCTTTTGAAGACAGAGGTTAAGTGTTCAATCTCATCCTTTAGGTGATCAGGGTCAGAAATTCTGAAAGCCCTAACAGCTAGGGTGTTCAAGATGCCAGATTT
Source organism: Pinus taeda (assembly GCA_000404065.3). Classification (NCBI taxonomy): domain Eukaryota; kingdom Viridiplantae; phylum Streptophyta; class Pinopsida; order Pinales; family Pinaceae; genus Pinus; species Pinus taeda. The sequence continues at coordinate 64,461 of APFE030555841.1, read as the reverse complement.
CTGGGAGGGATGATGCTAAGAGTCAGCATGAAGATAGTTATCAATGTGATTTTTCTTCTTATAGACCTGGTGACCCAAAGTACCATCCTCTTTTCAAATGATCAGAACGTCTAGAAAGGGGATCTTACCATTCTCTTCAAGCTCCATGGTAAATTGATTTCAGAAGATATAGAGTTAAGATGATTGAAGAACCTCTCAAGCTTTGCCTTACCATGAGTCTAATTTAGGTTGGTGTCATCAACAAATCTTTTCCACCATGCTGGCTTCAAGTGGAATGAGTCAAGGGCTTTTTTCTCAAAGCATTCGATGTATAGGTTGGCGACAATAGACGAGAGCGGCGAACGCATGGCGACCCCAGAAATTTGTTCATAATAGTGATCTTGAAAAATGAAAAACATGGACCGTAAATAGATTTCTGCCAACTTCGCTATTTCAGGATCAGTGGCCATCCTTATAACATGAATAGCTTCATCAAGGGGAATCTTTGTAAACAAGGATACGACATCAAAGGTTACTAGAATATCATCTTTATCCACCATTTTATCCCTAATAAGCTTTACAAAATCAGTTGTGTCTTTTATAAAAGAGTCTGTGTTACCAACCAAGGGTTTTAGGATCTTAGCTACATACGTAGCTAATTCATAGGTAGGGGAACCAATGGTGTTAACAATTGGTCTAAGAGGGACCCCTTCCTTATGGACTTTTGGTAATCCATAGATTCTAGGAATAACCTCACAGGAGGGAATCAACTTCTTTTTTATTTTATCCTCTAGGTTGGTTTCCATGATGGCTTTCTTCACCTGCTTTTGGACAACACTTAAAAGATTAACACTGTAAGCAGGAAGAAGTTGAGCGGGCCAACCTGCGCTGTTCAAATCTCCTTTGCTGCTCAAACCTCCTACGCTGTTCCCACCATGAGATTGGCAGCAAAACAGGTGAATGTTCATCCGGACAACACTTCACCAGATTCAAATAGCGTTGAAACAGGACCTTAATTGAAATACGGTGGAATGAAGGTGCCATCGAACGGTGTTCAGGTTATCTCCTGCACTGATTAGAATCAAGCCTCCTATGCTGCTCCCTACAAGTGTGATACCAACTGCGCTGTGGGTGATACTAGCTACAGTAACGCAGGCAGCAACAACAGTGTATATTCGAGCTGCAACGTGGAGCACGCAGGGGGTAAGAGCATGGTCTCATGTGCTAGGAAGAAACGCATCGACACCATTAACGTTTCCATCACTTCTAAATTAGTTGGTAATGATGTTAGAATTAATAACGTGGGTAATATAAATAAGAACCAAAACAGCCTTGAGGGTAAGGATCTTGAAGCTAAAGATAATACAAACTTTGGAATTATCAATAATGATACCAACTGCGTTGTGGGTGATACCAGCTACAGTAACGCAGGCATCATCAACAACATGGATTCCAGTTACAACGTGGAGCACGCAGGCAGTAAGAACATGGTCTCATATGCTACCCCTTATGATTCCAGCAGCAAAGGGAAGAAGTGCATCGACATTAATAACGTTTTCACATCTGAATTCATTGGTAAGGATGTTAAAATTAATAACGTGGGTAATATAAATAAGAGCGAGAGCAGCCTAGAGGGTAAACATCTTGAAGATAAAGATAATACAAACTATGGAATTATTAATAATGATAATGCTTCCAACAAAGATATGTTTGTGATTGGCAACCTCAGTGTTCCGAATAAGCATGATAAGAGGGTTATGAATCTCTCATCCATAATGCTTAACCCTGGAGAAATCAAAATTCTGAGCAAAGGATTGGGATTTGTGGTCTCACCTAAGAACATTCCTTTTGAAAGCATCATTTGCAATATTGAGAATGGGACTCAAGGTCTTTCATCAAACGATAGGGAGATATTAAGACAAGAATGTTCCCTAGCTATGTTGAAGTCTAAACGCCCAAAGAGTAACCTGAATAAAGAGGGGCGAGAGGCTCTGAGATCTCTCCGAAATAATGATAAAATAGTTGTTCTTAAAGCTGATAAAGGTGGAGCCACCGTGGTGTTAAACAGGGAAGATTACATTCATAAAATGAATGAGCATTTGAGTTGTGGAAGTTATAGGAGGGTCAACTCCAACCCTATTCCCAAGGTGATAAAGCAGGTCAAGAAAGCCATGATGGAAACCAACCCAGAGGATAAAATAAAAAAGAAGTTGATTCCCTCCTGTGAGGTTATTCCTAGAATCTATGGATTACCAACAATCCATAAGGAAGGGGTCCCTCTTAGACCAATTGTTAACACCATTGGTTCCCCTACCTATGAATTAGCTAAGTATGTAGCTAAGATCCTAAAATGCCTGGTTGGTAACACAGAGTCTTTTATAAAAGACTCAACTGGTTTTGTAAAGCTTATTAGGGATAAAAGGGTGGATAAAGATGATATTCTAGTAAGCTTTGATGTCGTATCCTTGTTTACAAAGATTCCCCTTGATGAAGTTGTTCATGTTATAAGGATGGCCACCGATCCTGAAACAACGACGCTGGAAGAAATCTATTTACGGTCCACTTTTTTCAGTTTTCAAGATCATTATTATGAACAAATTTCTGGGGTCGCCATGGGTTCCCCGCTCTCGCCTATTGTCACCAACCTATACATGGAGTACTTTGAGAGAAAAGCCCTTGACTCATTCCACTTGAAGCTAGCATGGTGGAAAAGATTTGTCGATGACACCAACCTAAATTGGACTCATGGTAAGGCAGAGCTTGAGGGATTCTTCAATCATCTTAGCTCTACATCTTCTGAAATCAAATTTACTATGGAGCTTGAAGAGAATGGTAAGATCCCCTTTCTAGATGTTCTGATCAGTAGAAAAGAGGATGGTACTTTGGGTCACCAGGTCTATAGGAAGAAAACTCACACTGATAACTATCTTCATGCTGACTCTTACCATCATCCCTCCCAGGAATTTGGCGTCTTAAACACCCTAGCTGTTAGGGCTTTTAGAATTTCTGACCCTGATCACCTAAAGGATGAGATTGAACACTTAACCTCTGTCTTCAAAAGCATTGGATACAAGGAGTGGAGTATCAAGAGAACTATAAGAAGGGCTCGGGACAGGGCCCTCTCCAAGCATCCCCCTGAAGACAAGAAAGAAAATCAGGGGAAAGTTTACCTTCCATTCATCCAAGGGATTACCGATAAGATTGCAAAAATTTTAAGGAAGAAGAACACAGACACTCAATTTACAACATGTCGAATGATAAGGCAAATTATGAGGTCGATTAAGGATAACATTGATCGTCAACAACTCAAGGGAGTGTACAAGATTGATTGCTCATGTGGCAAGAGTTATATTGGGGAAACAGGTCGGTCTATGAAAATAAGACTAAAAGAGCACGCGGCTGACATAAAGAATGAAAGATCTCGTACATCAGCCCTTGCAGAACACTCGTCCAAGACCAAGCATCATATGTGTTTGGAAGAAGCAAAGGTAATTGCAAGAGAGGACAACTATCACAAAAGGAAAATTAGAGAGGCCATTGAAATTATGAAATTTTCGCAGAACCTCAACAGGGACAATGGTAGTGAAATCAGTGGAAATTGGCTTCCCCTGATCAGACAAATAAACCCCTCCAGACCATTGGAAGCATAAGAACAAAAAGGGTCTTCCATTTCGAAGGTTTGAATAATTAATTAGTTAAAGCAAATTCATTATTTAATTTAATTTAATTAATTAATTATATTAATTAAGTTGAATTAAATTAATGGTTTAATTCTTAATAAAACAAAATATAAATATATAAATATAAAATGAAATTATACATAAAGAATTAAATTAATTGATTTTAACTAAAATCATTAGGATTTTTAAAATCAAAATTATTTAATTTAATTAAATAATTATAAATAATAAATTATAAATTATAAATTAAATCAAATTAAATATTATCATATAAAAATTTTAATCAAATAGAAAATTGGTAAATTAAAATAAATTGGTTTTGTAATTAGATTTAATTTAATTTAATGGAGACTATTAATTACTTGAAAGCAAAATTTATTTAATTATTTAATTAAATTATTTTTAACTAAATTCTAAGTAAAAAATGAATATTAAATAAAATTAGTCAATTAATTAATCAAATAGTAAACATAAAATTTAACATTTAATTTATAAATAAATAAAACAAAAATTAGAAATTAATAAATTAATAATTAATAAATAATCAATAATCTAAAATTATATTAATTAATTAAATATAAAGATAAAATAATTTATAATTTAAATTCATATTAATTAATTAAATAAAAATAAAAAGAACTAAACTAAAATAATTAATAAATAGATTAAATAAAAAATAAAAATTTTGTTCATAATTAAAATAATTAAAACCTGAGCTAATAATGAATAATTAAATAATTAATTATAAAAAAAATTATAAAACTTGTAATTAGAAATCAAGTGTCGGCCCTTATAAAAATTAGGGTTCTTGGTTTATTTATATCCAGGCGCATGGCTCCTTCTCTCATTAATCTTACATTGATATTCTATCTATATCATTTGTCCTCATGATGGATCCCCTTTGGGGTTTGAAATGTCAGTAGAATGAACTAGAAAATGTGGACGATCCAGATCATGACACTACAAAAAAAATCCACAGAAGCTTAAAAGCTAACATAACTTCCTTGTATAGAGGGGAAACATGGAAGGAGATCTGTCTTCTCAAAATCCTGAGGATAAAAATTGAGAGGAGAGCTGCGAACCTACAATTTCTGAAACAATGTAGGAACAAGAAAATCATTCCTCCTTTTGCTAAAGTAAATCATAAACTATTTAATCAGTATAATAATAGGTCATTTTTGAAATTAAGTTTGGCCCTAATTCGAAGTGAAATTAAGAGAACCAGGGCAGCCTTAGACAGGCTCAATCACTTGGCCCTTTCCTCACATCTAAAACTAACTATGAAAATTAGCTTTGATCGTTGGAAAATAATTGATGCGAAAGCTGCATTGAAGGGTAGAATCGCCAGGGAAATATAGTCCAGGAAGCCGGCCAAGTTGGAGGAATACGTGGGTTTATCTCCTGTGCAAAGAAATGTATATTCAACAGATGAAACAAGAAACAATGAAGATACGATTTTGGACAACACTGAAAAGATTAACACTGTAAGCAAGAAGAAGTTGAGCAGGCCAATCTTCGCTGTTCAAATCTCCTGCGCTGTTCAAACCTCTTACGTTGTTCCCACCATGAGATTGGCAGCAGAACAGGTGAATGATTATCTGGAAAACACTTCACCAGATTCAAACAGCACTGAAACAGGACCTGAATTGAAATACGCTAGAATGAAGGTGCCATCAAACGCTGTTCGGGCTATCTCCTGCGCTGATCAGAATCCAGCCTCCTACGCTACTCCCTACAAGCGTGATACCAACTTCGTTGTGGGTGATACCAGCTGCAGTAACGCAGGCAACAACAACAGTGTAGATTCCAGCTGCAACGTGGAGCACACAAGGGGTAAGAGCATGGTCTCATGTGCTAGGAAGAAACACATCGACACCATTAACATTTCCATCACTTCTGAATTAGTTGGTAATGATGTTAGAATTAATAACGTGGGTAATATAAATAAGAACTAGAACGGCCTTGAGGGTAAAGATATTGAAGCTAAAGATAATACAAACTTTAGAATTATCAATAATGATACCAACTGCGTTGTGGGTGATACCAGCTGCACAGACATCATCAACAGCATGGATTCCAATTACAATGTGGAGCACACAGGCGGTAAGAACATGGTCTCATATGCTACCCCTTATGATTCCAGCAGCAAAGGGAAGAAGCGCATCGACATTAATAACGTTTTCACATCTGAATTCATTGGTAAGGATGTTAAAATTAATAACGTGGGTAATATAAATAAGAGCGAGAGTGGCCTAGAGGGTAAAGATCTTGAAGATAAAGATAATACAAACTATGGAATTATTAATAATGATAATGCTTCCAACAAAGATATGTTTGTGATTGGCAACCCCAGTGTTCCAATAAGCATGATAAGAGGGTTATGAATCTCTCATCCATAATGCTTAACCCTGGAGAAATCAAAATTATGAGCAAAGGATTGGGATTTGTGGTCTCACCTAAGAACATTCCTTTTGAAAGCATCATTTACAATATTGAGAATGGGACTCAAGGTCTTTCATCAAACGACAGGGAGATATTAAGACAAGAATGTTCCCTAGCTATGTTGAAGTCTAAACGCCCAAAGAGTAACTTGAATAAAGAGGGGCGAGAGGCTCCGAGATCTCTCTGAAATAATGATAAAATAGTTGTTCTTAAAGCTGATAAAGGTGGAGCCACCGTGGTGTTAAACAGGGAAGATTACATTCATAAAATGAATGAGCATTTGAGTTGTGGAAGTTATAGGAGGGTCAACTCCAACCCTATTCCCAAGGTGATAAAGCAGGTCAGGAAAGCAATCATGGAAACCAACCTAGAGGATAAAATAAAAAAGAAGTTGATTCCCTCCTGTGAGGTTATTCCTAGAATCTATGGATTACCAAAAATCCATAAGGAAGGGGTCCCTCTTAGACCAATTTTTAACACCATGGGTTCCCCTACCTATGAATTAGCTAAGTATGTAGCTAAGATCCTAAAACCCCTGGTTGGTAACACAGACTCTTTTATAAAAGACTCAACTGCTTTTGTAAAGCTTATTAGGGATAAAAGGGTGGATAAAGATGGTATTCTAGTAAGCTTTGATGTCGTGTCCTTGTTTACAAAGATTCCCCTTGATGAAGTTGTTCATGTTATAAGCATGGCCACCAATCCTAAAACAACGAAGCTGGCAGAAATCTGTTTATGATCCACCTTTTTCAGTTTTCAAGATCACTATTATGAACAAATTTCTGGGGTTGCCATGGGTTCCCCGCTCTCGCCTATTGTCGCCAACCTATACATGGAGTACTTTGAGAGAAAATCCCTTGACTCATTCCACTTGAAGCCAACATGGTGGAAAAGATTTGTCGATGACACCAACCTAAATTGGACTCATGGTAAGGCAGAGCTTGAGAGGTTCTTCAATAATCTCAACTCTATATCTTCTGAAATCAAATTTACTATGGAGCTTGAAGAGAATGGTAAGATCCCCTTTCTAGACGTTCTGATCAGTAGAAAAGAGGATGGTACTTTGGGTCACCAGGTCTATAGGAAGAAAACTCACACTAATAGCTATCTTCATGCTGACTCTTACCATCATCCCTCCCAGAAATCTGGCATCTTGAACACCCTAGCTATTAGGGCTTTCAGAATGTCTGACCCTAATCACCTAAAGGATGAGATTGAACACTGAACCTCTGTCTTCAAAAGCATTGGATAAAAGGAGTGGAGTATCAAGAGAGCTATAAGAAGGGCTCAGGACAGGGCCCTCTCTAAGCGTCCCCCTGAAGACAAGAAAGAAAATCAGGGGAAAGTTTACCTTCCGTTCATCCAAGGGATTACCGATAAGATAGCAAAAAATTTTAAGGAAGAAGAACATAGACACTCAATTTACAACATGTGGAACGATAAGGCAAATGATGAGGTCGATTAAGGATAACATTGATCTTCAACAACTCAAGGGAGTGTATAAGATTGATTGCTCATGTGGCAAGAGTTATATTGGGGAAACAGGTCGGTCTCTGAAAATAAGACTAAAAGAACACGCGACTGACATAAAGTATGAAAGATCTCGTACATCAGCCCTTGCAGAGCACTCGTCCAAGACCAAGCATCATATGTGTTTGGAAGAAGCCAAGGTAATTGCAAAGAGGGCAACTATCACAAAAGGAAAATCAGAGAGGCCATTGAAATTATGAAATTTCCGCAGAACCTCAACAGGGACAATGGGAGTGAAATCAGTGGAAATTGGCTTCCCCTGATCAGACAAATAAACCCCTCCGGACCCTTGGAAGCATAAGAACAAAAAGGGTCTTCCATTTCAATGCTTTGATTAATTAATTAGTTAAAGCAAACTAATTAGTTAATTTAATTTAATAATTATATTAATTAAGTCAAATTAAATTATGATTTAATCTTAATAAATAAAAATATAAAAATATAAATATAGAAGATATAAAATGAAATTATACATAAAGAATTAAATTAATTGATTTTAACTAAATCATTAGGATTTTTAAATAAAAATGTTTAATTTAATTAAATAATTATAATTATAAAATATAAATTATAAATTAATCAAATTAAATATTAATCATATAAAAATTTTTAATCAAATAGAAATTGGTAAATTAAAATAAATTCTTTTTTAATTAGATTTTTTAATTTAATTTAATGGAGGCTAATTAATTAATTGAAAGCAAAATTAATTAAATTGAAAGCAAATTTATTTAATTATTTAATTAATATTATTTTTAACTAAATTCTAAATAAAAAATGAATATTAAATAAAATTAGTCAATTAATTAATCAAATAGTAAAAATAAAATTTAACATTTAATTTATAAATAAATAAAAACAAAAATTAGAAATTATTAATAAATAATCAATAATCTAAAATTTATATTAGTTAATTAAATATAAAATAATTTATAATTTAAATTCATATTAATTAATTAAATAAAAATAAAAAGAGCTAAACTAAAATAATTAATAAATATATAAAATAAAATAAAAATTTTGTTCATAATTAAAATAATTAAAACGTGAGCTAATAATGAATAATTAAATAATTAAGTAAAAAAAAATTATAAAACTTTTAATTAGAAATCAAGTGTTGGCCCTTATAAAAATTAGGGTTCTTGGTTTATTTATATCCAGGCGCATGGCTCCTTCTCTTAATAATCTTACATTCATATTCTATCTATCTGATTTGTCCTGATGATGGACCCCCTTTGGGGTTTGAAACGTCGACAGAATGAGCTAGAAACTATGGATGATCCGGATCATGACACTACAAAAAACTTCCACAGAAGCTTAAAATCTAACATGATATTAGTATTATAATGATAATGAATAATAGATAAACGAATTAGATTATATATATATATATTCGTAGGTAGGATGTTACAAATGGTATGAGAGCCCAAGCTTGCATACTGAGACCTCTCGGTTATTCTAACAAGAAATTAAGTTTTGATGTTCCTATATAGTTATGAAATAAAATTAACTGAGTTTTGGTTGATTATCAACACAGAAGGTGAATTAGCATCAAGGATAAAATGCATAGGAGCCCCAGATCATTGAGCAAGCCGAAGGTGTCTTATTTATAGGCTAGCATAGAACTATGGGTGCAATTAGGAGCAGAATCAAGAAAGACTTACACTACCTTACTTGAGACAATAAAATAGCTTCAAGCAAAGATGATGAATCTCAGAAGGACAATGAACAATTAAGACAGAAGTAGGGGAAGATTCTTAAAATTTTGTCAGATCAGCAAAATCAAAGAGGACCAGATCCCAATACAGAAAATAGAGAAGACCCCAACTACTCATAATGAGGAGGATCATGCAGAATTCGTAGAAGGTCACAAAGAAGAAGATGAAGGGCATTTAGATAACATTTTCGACCAAAGAAATCCAAAAATGGCAAAGATAGAATTACATGGTGAGCTCAAAAAACATTAGACCCTCATTGTTCGAACGAGAGTCAGAAGAAGCAGCGGAAGCTTGGCTGATAGACATGGGTAAATACTTCTAGATTTATGAATATACTAAAAAACTAAAAAGCAAGGCTCGCAGCTTACGAATTATGAGGAAAAGTCACCCTCTGGTGGCAAGAAATTAAAACCATAAGAAATATTGAAGAAGAACAAGTAACATGGCAAGAATTCGAGAAACGCTTTAAAGATAAATATTTAATAGAATGTTATGATGACAAAAAAGAAAAATAGTTCCATGAGTTAAGGCTGGGAACCTTGCCATGGATGAATATGTCGCATGCTTTACTTCCTTATTGCAATACGTCCCATATATGCAAGGAGAAAAAGCTAAGATCCAATGGTTTATTAGCAGCTTGGCCAACTTCATGAAAGAAAAATTAGAATTTGACTATCCCAAAACCATGGACGATGTAGTCCAAAAGGCTCGCATCCATTACCAACAGATGAAGCAGAAAAATGAGGGATATAATGGAGTCGTTGCCAAGAAAATGAGGAATTTACCACTAAACAGACATCAAAAAACAATACATGGCAGAAACAATCAACAAAGTAATTTTAGAAAGTTTGCCAGAAACCTAGCCAAAACTTAGACATTCACTAAGAATAGAAAACCTGAAGGAATTAGCAAAACTGTTGTTGAACAACCATCAAAACCGCCACTAAAATGTTGGAGATGCAGAGAAGCGCATTATTACAAAAACTTCCCACACAAAGCTTGAACTGAGCAACTTTCTAACATGCAAGAAGCCTCTATGGTAGGGGATATCCTAAGGAGAATGCCCAGGATTAATGCTACCTTGGACAATCATCAGGCAGAATACTAGCCCATCATGATTGAATGCGAAGGTATGATTATTGATCAATCTATTTCTATTTTATTTGAATCAGGCGCTAGACTGAGTTACATTAGTCCTAAAGTGGTAGAAAGATGTCAACTACAATGAAATAAATATAAACAGTCGTGGCTAGTTCAACTAGCTAGTGGGACTAAAAGAAAGGTGTCAGCTAAAACCGAAAACTTCCCTATAATAGTTTCAGGACAGCTTATTTGGGTCAATCTAAATATTCTTCCCCTAGGCTCATATGATGTATTAATAGAGATGGATTGGTTAGAAGATCATTTGTCCCTGATAGATTGCAAATAAAATTCCATAAGTTATCTTATCGAGCTAGGACAACGAAAGGAAATTCAGGGAATTACAAAAATATCAACTTGTGCCCTATTACAACCAATCAACTCAAAAAGTGTATAAGAAAAGGGTGCTAGATTTATGTTGTCCAGGTAGGGTAAAACAATGATGAAAATGAAATGAGTTCTTTGTAGAATATCCATGTAATCTAGGATTTCTTATACGTATTCCCTAAATCTATTCCAGGATTACCACTAAAGTGAGACATCAATTTCACAATTGAACAAGCGCCCGAAGGAACACCTGTTTTGAAAGCCCCTTATCGTATGACTATTCCAAAATTGGTTGAACTTAAAATGCAGCTGTAAGAGCTATTAGCTAACAAATACATACGCCCAAGTGTGTGTCCTTGGGGAACCCTAGTGCTATTTGTACACAAAAAGGATGGGACACTATGATTATGCATTGACTATCATCAGCTAAATAAGCTGACCATTAGGAACAAATATCTGCTACCTCACATTGATGACTTATTTGACCAAGTGTAGGGAGCTAGCATGTTCTCGAAAATTGATTTAAGGTCTGGATACCACCAAATCAAAATAAAGGATGAAGACATGTATAAAACCTCATTCTGAACTCATTATGGACATTATAAGTTCGTGGTACTTCCTTTTGGCCTTACCAATGCACCAGCCATGTTCATGACCCTAATGCACGGTATTTTCCAACCCTTTATAGATAAATTTGTATTGATTTTTATCGATGATATACTAATATACTCTAAAAATCAAGAGGAACATGAAAAACACTTGAGAACAGTACTGCGGATTTTGTGAGAAAACAAGCCATATGTGAAGTTTATCAAGTGTGATTTTCACAAAGATCAAATCTAGTACCTAGGGCATGTTATATCAGCAGAAGGGATAGAAGTGGATTCGAAGAAAATCAAAACTATTATGGAATGTACCACACCGAAGAATGTGGCTGACATAAGATCCTTCTTAGGCTTGGCAAGGTATTACTGTCGATTTATTAAGGATTTTTTGAAAATAGATTTCCCAATGACTTCACTTCAGAAAAAGGGATTAGATTTCCACTGGACAGTAGAATTCCAACAAAGTTTTCAGAAGCTAAAACAACTGCTTACAACTGCTCCAGTGTTAAGGGTAGCAGATCCACAAAATCCCTTTGTGGTATGTACCGATGTAAGAAAATAAGGTGTTAGTGGAGTACTATCTTAGGAAGGGAAGGTCATTGCTTATGAGTCACGAAAACCGAAGGATTATGAACAACACTACCCAGCCTATGATTTGGAGTTGACGACGGTAGTGCATGAGCTAAAGATGTGGTGGAACTACCTTCTGGGGAAGAAATTTTTGCTGCTAACTAACCATAGTAGTTTGACAAATTTCTTTAATCGATATAATTTAAATTCACACCAAGCTAGATGGACTACATTCTTGAGTGAATTTGATTTTGACTTGAAAGACATCAAAGGAAAAGAAAATCGAGTAGTTGATGCTTTAAGCAGAAAATTACATTGCATCTATGAAGTACATTTCAATCAAGCCTAATATCACCTACCAGAGGTTATCCGAGAAGCCTCCCTCAAGGATCTAGAACATGCATTCTTATGGAAGAAAGCTTCGAAAGCCAAAGAAAGAGGGAAGCAATGTGAGTATGCAATTAATTCTGATAAAATATTAACATTCAAAAATCAAATTTACAGTCCTAACCAGATTTCCATGAAGCATATGTGATTAGATGAGTTTCATACGAAACCTTATGCTGCCCACCCAGGATACCAAAAATTGTATTATGCATTAAGAAGAGTTATTTCTAGCCCAGTTTATGAAAATATGTGGCAAAATATTTATCCAAGTTCTTAGAGTGCCAATTGGTGAAAGTAGAACACCAGCATCATGCAGGTTCATTGCAACCGCTACCCATTCTGGAATGGAAAAGGGAGACCATCACTCTAGATTTTATTACAGGGTTACCTCATACCAGAAAGCAACACGACTCAATCATGATGGTCATAGACAAGATGACAAAGACTACTCATTTCATTCCTGTAAAATCCACCTATAAAACGGTAGAGATTACAGACATATTTATGAGAGACATCTTCCGCCTACATGAGATACCGCGAGTGGTGATCTATGATAGGGATGTAAAATTTACATTCTCTTTCTAGAAAACTCTCTTTGTAGGACTGGGTACCCAAATCTATTTCAATACTACTTACCATCCATAGACATATGGTCAGACAGAGCGAGTAAATCAAGTCCATGAGGATATGTCCTGAATGTCTGTAATGCAACAACCACAGAAGTGGGAAGATTACCTCCACAATAATGGGCATCACAAATCTTTGGGTCTGAGTCCTTTCGAAGTACTATACAGAAGAAAGTTTCAGGTACCCATAGATTCGAATAGTCCAGAGAATAAATTAGCATTAGGTCCTGACATGCTAGCGGAAATGGAGGCTACTGTTAAGAAGGTTCGCCAGAACTTAAAGGCAGCACAGGAAAGACATTAAGTGTATGCAAACAAGAAGAGAACTCATAAATATTTCCATCTGGGTGATCAAATGTATCTAAAGGTGAAACCTTGGAAGAGCACCTTACAATGGAAAGGTTGTGCAAAATTGTCACCACGATATTATGGGCCTTTCCAAATTTTGGAACGGATTGGGCTCATGGCACATAAACTAGCACTACCAGGCCACATTCAAGTACACAATGTCTTTCATGTGTCCTTTTCAAAAAAGTATATTTACGACCCTTGACATATTATTAACTAGGAAAGTATTCAGGTAGAACCAGAGGGAGAATTTCTTGCAGAGCCTCTTTGTATCCTTAATCAGAGAGAAACCATTTTGTGGAGGTGAGCCATCATCGAGGTTAAAGTGTAGTGGAAGCACTCTGGCCTCGATGAGGCTACTTGGGAATAAGAAGAGGCCATGTGAAAAGCTTATCCTACATTGTTTACGTAGAGAAATAACACCAAGCACAGTGTTCCTCTCGAGGGTAGGGAGCTGTAACATACAGCGAGACATCATGAGTTGTTTTTACCAAGATTAATTTCATTTATGTTATTTAGCTATTTAAATTATTGGGCTTAAATAGACAAAACAAATACTGTTAATTATTAATTAAAATACTTTGGACTAGATTGTTAAAAGAATCAAAGAAATAGTTGAACAAAATTCTGAGAATAGTTACAACTATTCCTTCACCTTTTTTTCCTTCGGAGGAAAAGAGGGCAGAACCGTGGGGGGGTTGGAAGGGAAAAATAGGACTGTGTTGCATTCTTCCTTGAGCTAGTGAACATAACCAATGGGAAAGAAAGTTGAGGTAACAAGCTGTGAGGTATGGGACTTGAGGATGGACAGAGTCCTGACACTGAAGGTACCTAGTTGTTCCTGATTAGCAGAAGTAGAAGGGCTCGGAGGGGGAATCTGGACATAATTTCTAGTTTCGAGGCTAGGTGGAGAGATCTTCCAATTATTTAATGTCTTCATAATGAAAGAAAAATAAGTGATACTAACATGGTAATCATTATCAGTAGAGTAATTTGAATGTTTATTTTAAATAGAGATAAAATAGCAATAGTGAATGATCGTTCTACTGTAAGTAGGAATTATGGAAATGATTTAGTATTAATGATAATCCTTCACTAATTTATGAGCGAAACAGTAAAACAAATAGACAATGCATGCTTTCCAATGGATACTGATAAACATACAAAGAATTATACACTATCAATTAGCAATAAATGTTGAGCTAATAAACAAAATAACGTTACAGACAATTGTCAATTTAACCTGGTAACATATAGGTGTATAAATAGTAGAGAAAATGCCTATCAGTTTCCTGCAAGAATATAAATAAATAAAATATATGAACTGTAAACATGTTTATGTAGCAATATATATGTCTAAATATCATACCTCCATCATATACAGAAAATCTTCCTTCAAACTGTAGAGAGAAGTCAACACAAAACCATTTCTCTATGCTTTCAATTAAGTTTTCATTTAGATTACATTTCGTTACACACCTAGGGTTTGTAGCCTTGGACGGGTTGGAAACATCCAGAGCTGTATACCTAGTTCCTTATATCATATATAATATATATTATATATATATATATATATATATAGATATATAATATATATATATTATCTAAAACGAATGACATGACCTGCAATCAGATGTCAAAGTCATCAAATCAAATAACCTTTTGCAATCAACCAAATTTCAAAGTTCAACAATTGATTATGCCACAACTAGAATTCACATAAATAAAGACCCAAAATTCATTAACATGTTTGATATAACTGTATTCCATAGAAATCAGTCTAGTTCAACAAAACATTACACAAAATACATAAATAAGTTTTGTCATGTGCTCAAAGAGAATGTGCAAGAAGAGAAATGAGCTACAACAACTCTGGGGTGGCTCATATAAGCAAAAAAAATAAACCGAAGATCTGAATTATTACTTCAATTCAAAATCAACGGCACCTCTTGGTCATAGCTACAACATCAAATATTACAATCCTTCAAACCTTTGTCACAGAAAGTGGTTCTGTGAAGTAAGACACATAAATGAGGTTTCCAACACAACTAGAAAGCGTAAGGAGGAACGAAGATTAGCAAAGAGTCACCTTTGGCCATACAAAAAAAAGAAAGGGTTTCAAACCAGACCCAGAAGCCATACTTGCACAACAAGCAACTATGAGAGAGAGACCACCTCTATAATAACTCAATAGTAATGACCAACCATGGAATATAGTGTGGCTCACCTATGCATGAGCTGGCTAACCTGTGAAGCCACAACTAGACTTGTATGGGACTAGACCACCTCAACGAGGAAGGAATAGAAAATAAATGTAGAAGACTCCAATGACATTATCAACAGTAGAACAGTGGTTACCTTGGAATGTCAAAGCAATGTTTCTTTCCTCAAGGCCACCAAAGACGAGTTTGGGTTCTCCATTTCTATTCCAAAATGCCAATAACCCATCAAAAAACATTCAGAACTGTCATAACCCACCCTCAATGGGAGAAAAGACATTAACAACATAATGTGAGCGGAATGGGAACGAGGATGGTACCTAGAGCCTCAAAGGTGGAATGGCCATAGATTTTCACAGGATTGCCATAACAGAGCAGCGCGCTGAGACAGAGAATAGCCAAATGAACCATTCCTTCCACCAATACAGTAGATAAACCCTCCAGCTAGGCTCGACCAATCAAGGTCGTTGATTGAACGACAGACAGGCAGCTAAAGCAGTCTCGGGATTCTTCCACGGTAAGGTAGGTGAGAGCATTAACACCATCACAGCTAGCGAGGAAAAGCATGTATAATCTAGGCAGGGGGACACCTCAGAACCATTCAGCCTTAATGGAGGGCAACCTACCTGAGACCAATGCAGGAGCACGGAACAATACAGGCAGCGATGGAATGTATCACATACGCTGCCAACGTGGTGAACTCGTATCAACCCCATAGTTCAATTTCTAACCCAAATCATATATGAAAACCAAATTTATTAATGCAATAATTATATGAATCGACGATGTGACGAACTAATCGAAAGACATGATATTAGTATGATAATGATAATGCATAATAGATAAACGAATTAAATTATATATATTAATATATTATATAATATATATATATATATATAATATATATACGTATATATATATATATATATATATAGATAGATATATATTATATATGTATATATATATAGATATATATATATATTCATTCGTAGGTAGGATGTTACAGGTGACTTTAAATCTAAAAGCGTCTTCAATATAACATCCAATCACTCTCTATTCAAGACTTTAGGAAAAAATTATTTAAAAAAAAAAAAAAAAATTGAATATTATTAAATAAAATTGTTGTATTATAAAATATAAAATATGTTTATTTTATTATTATTTATATATGTGTTGAAATTTCATAAATTTCAAATAAATATTTTAAAAAAAAACACACGATAATACAACAATTAACATTTATTATTTTAAATAATATAATATAAAAAATATTGAATTTTTCTTTTATAAAATATGAATTAACAATATCTAAACATCACCGTCTAAGTTTTTCACCTATCAATTTAATTGTAAGTTTCCCACCTATCAATTTAAGGAAAAGAAAATGAAGAGAATTTAGATGGGCATAGACGAAGCTGCTCCTAAGTTTTCCACATATCAATTTAAATCTATATAGTGATATTATATGAAAAGAAAATGAAGAGAATTTAGGTGGGCATAGACGAAGCTGCTTTACTAGGAAAAGAAAAGTCTTAAGTTTAACCTATTTTCTTTAAAAAAATTACAATCGAATATATTTAATATTTAACATATAATTTTAATTTTATATATTTAAAAATTATATTATTATTATATATTATATAAAACTCTGTGATTTATTTTATAATTATTTTAATATAACTATATATAAATAAATAATTGTATTTTTTTTAATATATTTACCGAATAAAAAGTATTAGTGTTCATGATTTATGGTTCTTTTATATAAAAGTTTTAATAAAACAATGATATTTTTAAAAATTAATATCGAAATAATTAATAAAACTATTTGTATGATTCGTTAATAACATAACATTATCCACATAAATTAACCATAACAAAGCATAATTTCTTATATACATATTTTATTTTTTATGATTCAATTTTTTAAATTATTTATATATTAGTCTGTAAGTTAAATAGAGGAGACATTCTTATGTTATTTCTCTTCTACTCTTGATACTCTTGATTTTGAGTGATCCTTCTAATTTTACTATTTATTGGAATTTTCAATTTTATGGTACAATTTTCATATAATTAGAAAGTTATTAGACAATTTATGATATTTTTTAGAAAAAAACATAGAAGCATTATTAAATATTGTTTCGTTTCATCTTTTTTTAAAAACATCTACACTTTATGAGATGGTCAATAATTGAATACTTAGGCCAAAAGAAACCCAAGAAAAATCCCTCACAATTTTAACATTATTAGTCCTTGTCGGTGCATGAGTCTAGCATCATGTTAAGTGTCATGCCAAATTAAACATCACTATGTAATTGTTCATTATACTAAACAATTTTTAATTCAAATCTATATAAATATAACATCTACTTAGTTATATATACACTTAATTTAATTGTGATTAAAACAAATTCTACCAACTACATAATAAAATATGCTTTATATATAATACTAATAATTTCTATATATAAATTTTATAACGACATTATCTTTAATCTCAATGACAGAAACTAACACTACCTCTTATTTCATAATATAATACAATTATATATATATATATAAATACAATCAACTTATCGAATACAAACCATTAAATAGTAATTTTCTTAAAATAAATTTATAGATTTCATTGTGCTATAATCCATTTCATATAACATAGTAATTCAACACTTATTTTCAAATATAATACAATTATTCTATATAATATAAATTCAATCAACTTACCAAATACCAAACCATTAAATATTAATTTTCGAAAATAAATTTGTATATTTCGTTGTGTTATTTTTTTATAATCCATTTCATATATAGTATAGTAATTCAAGTGATCTCCATTATATTATTTAACATTTTTAAAATATTAAATAATACGAAAAAGATTAGTAGATCAACCTTTTTATTTATGATCAGTTTTATTAAAGATAATAATCCAAGAAATCATTATTGTGTTATTTAATAATTTTCAAATATTAAACGATAAGAAAATGATTATGTTAAGTTATTCAAATATCCGAACTCTCTGTAATTATTTTAAGGTTAAATTGTTATGATTAAAATATGACAAAAAAATAATAATAGTCATGATTGAGTTTAAGTCTGTTATCATTCAAAATCACTGGGTTTAAGTTACTCAAATATCTAAACTAATTGTTTTAAGGTTAAATTGTTATTATTAAAATATGAAAAAAAAAAAAATAATAATAATAGTCATAATTATCTTGAAGTCTGTTATCATTCAAACAGTCAAGCTCACTCGGATTATTTGAAGTCATTCCTCTCTATCATTCAAATAGACAGACCCCCAAAAAATTGAATATCTTATCATTCAAATATCCAAAGCTCAATATAGACCCCAAAAAAATTGAATATCTTATCATTCAAATATCCAAAGCTCACAATCTGTTATTATTTGCATACCCAAATTCTAATAATAGTTAGGTTTAAATCTGTTAATATTCTAACATCCAAGCTCACTCTGATGGTTTTAAGTTCGAATCTGTTATCACGGTTTTATGTTAAAATATGTTATCATTCAAATATCCATAACTGTTTACACTGATGACCCTTTTATCTAAATTTATATCTTTCCGACAAGCTGTATAGTAGAATACGATTATGGATTATATAGTGCGAAACAGGGATTCCTCTAATAACTTTTGGAATGCTTTTGGGTTCGTGAATGTGGTAATGGATCAAAGATCTGTCAATAACAAATCATCGCTATCTAACATAGTAACAACTTAAGTCGCACCGTCAATAGACAGAACAAAACAAATACATACATAAACAGCGCATATATGTATAAATATTATGAAAGATTTTTACCAACGAAACCGAGATCTTTTCCGTAATGATGGATAATCCAACTTTACAGAAAACTTCTTAATATTCTTCGAGAAATTCATGCCTCTGAAGATTATGGCATAAACTATATAGTAGCATATTTGGTATTAAATGTTTTAACAGAAAGTAAAAAGAATTTTCCATGAATATAATAAGTTAGATATAATAAATATAAAGCAAAAAATTGTGACGGAAGAATAGTTATCCTGAAAGATATGTTGTATATAGCATTTCCAACTATAATGTTATAAAAATATTGACCATGCTTCCGAATGATCAAGTGATTGTCAAGTAAACTATTTTTGCCATTCGTGAAATTATAACATCACTTTCAGTGTGATGTCTCAACAGAGGTATATCTTTTACTGTAAAATAAACTATTTTTTACCATTCGTGAAATTATAAAGTCACTTTCAGTGTGATGTATCAAGAGATATCTAACTTTAAATAAAGGCATTTGCATGATCTGTGTACATGGAAGTTAATTATTATGAAAAAAATGTCCATACATTCTATTAGATATAAATGGTGGATAATGATAAACTGTGAAGTCGAAGCAATTTGTCATGACCTTTTTAACATAATATGCATAATATGCATAACAATAACATTATAAAAAAAAAAATTATGATAATGGTGGTCAACTCATGAACCGACCCCTACTATAAGAAACCTAACCTAAGTATTTAACCAGGTCTAAGCGCTTGTATACACATACATAACCTTTATTATGTGTCTACCCCACTGAACTTGTGTTATCACCTGCGCATAACACATGGACATAATTCTTATGGTTAACATTAGTCGTTTACCCAACCCGCTTAATTCGATTAAACGCCAGATGGTGAACGGATAGTAAGCCAGCTCATTCCCTCCGTATCCAAGTGGCATGATTTCACGTGAAACCATGTGGTTGACCCACTGTGGTTTCCGCGCCAGGTTTTTCCCGCTCTGATGGACGATGGAGATCTCTCTGACCCATCGTGTGGCTCAGATCAGCTTAAGGGTTTGGCCACCAATACTTAAGATGTCGGGTTCTTCGGATCAGCTCATTTGTTCACTACCGCCTCAGCCGAGTGCTTCCTCAGCTTGTCAACTACCTCTGCACTACCCTGCTGTTCAGGTATTAACCTCTCCGTGTTTTCACACCTGGTATTTATTTACAGTCATGTATTGCGTACTCCTTGAAGCCATTTGATTTTTCAACTGTTCTAGTTTGTTTACCATAAGTTCTCAATGTGCAGGTGGGTCGGCTGTTCGCAGTCTCCTACTGCTTGCAAGGGTTTTGCCGTCTTCAAGCTTCACAGGTATGCTCATTTCGCTCTTATAGTTTGTCTTAGAAAGTGAGGTTTATTTGAGAAGGTAAGGCATCATTCTCTGGTCTGAGGTGTGGCTCATGACCTTTTTACTTACATGTCTCAGGTTTGGTTATTATTTCTTCGAACCCTTGTTACATTCGCAGGCGGCCTCCTCTTGCCGGGACCTGTACTGCGTTAACTGATAGGGTTTAGCTAGGGTTATTTATGGCTTCCATGCCGTCCATTTAATGTATATTTAATAATGACTCTAGTCTCCAGTTATGGTGTGAAAGTGTCGAAGCTTGTATGTATACTTTAAAAGCTCTCTCAGAGCTATCTACAATTCCTTAAAAGGCAATGCTTCAATACGGTTGTATTGTTTTGTTTGGTTCTATACACTCTTTAATATCTGACAGGACTCCTTATAAAAATGTGTTATCAGTTCGCTTTTTGTTTAAATGAATACACTTCTCTTTGGTCACAGATTTTGTCCATATATTTGATGGCCGGTTCTGTCTTGTACCGCCAGTTGGTGTGAAATAATTTACCATTCCATTGTTATCGTTCTTCCTTCGCTTAACTGTGCAATGCTACCCTAAAGGGTTTATGAGACAGTCATGCTTTTCTTACGGCAATAGCTCATATCTTACAAGTTTGGTTTTGCATGTATTCGTTTTTGTCTGAAATCTTTATACGTTTCATATTGCTTAATGCGGCTTTAAGGGAAGTCTTGCATTCAATATCTGAATGTATTGACAACCCTCTTCCGCGTACACAGTTATTATCATAACCAGTATTTGTTGGGGTCTGTTATATATACATATATTGTTTAGCTTCATGTTTCTATTAACGTTAGCCTCATCTTCGTAATCTGGGAATTTCTTCCTATAAGCTTAACTTATAGGGTGAAATGCTAACTGTTTTCCGTCAGTCTTGGTTACCTATGAGGCAAATCTTCGACAGCGACTTGATATTGTATCTATGCTTACGCCGTGCTAATCTTCTTGTCAATCTTTTGTTTACAGCATTATTGTTATATTTAAGCGTGGGTTCCGCGCTGGTTCTTGACTGGTCTGATTAAGGTCTGGTAGCTGTCAAGCTTTGCCGGCATGCTTAACTCAGCACCGTTCCTTAACCAAGGGTTTTGTTTAGATTCTTTCCTTCTTATTATTTGATTAACTACTACGGTCTCTCATATCGCCCAAACCGCCCCTAGGGTTTGACTCTGTTATCAGCATTTATCTCTAAACAACCCAGTTTATTACTGTAGCTAAAAAGATGACCACATTTGTAAACATTAACCTACAGATGTCTCTGAAACTGTATGCATTGTTCTTTTATAACAACTACCATTAACTATTGAAAAGAAACACAGATACCCGAACTTGGTCTGTACACCCTCAGTACCTGTTCTTTATTCTATAATTTTGTTAGAAAATGCATACTTGGATAGCCTGCTACCGGTGTTCCTACTTCCAGAGGTCACCTGCATTTAATTTTCTCTTATCCTCCCAACCTTGAGATCCAGTTCACCTTGGATTCTCCCCCCCGAGTCGTCTTGCAGGCCTGCAGCCCTCAACAAGACTCCTGCACTACTGTGCTAGGTTATTTGGTCACTACCAAACTTAACCTCTTTTCTCCCCCTGCTCTCTCCATGGAATTCCTCTCTGTCTATTCATCAACCCCCCAGAGGTTTTCCTCCCAGGACTTTTCCTTGGGTGAGAAGCAGTTACTTCAGTTTCATAACTGATTTGATTTTCTTTTAATAGAAAATCTGCCTCCAGGAGGCTGCCAGCATTTCATGAATATACACATGTAAAAATAATCTAATATATCCATTCTCATAATTAAATAATGTCATTTAGTGATAACAAGTCACCACTCATACAATTTCTTACCACAATAAATGTTCCAGAATTACAAGTTACCGGGGTCATTATATCTCCCCCCCTGGGATTGGACATCATCCCGATGTCTATTCCCATTAAATAATTTTGGGTAAGCTTTTCTAATGAGTTCCTCGTCTTCCCATGTAGCCTCCTCAGGACCATAGTGCTGCCATAGCACTTTAACTTGGGTAATAACCCGTTTCCGCAGCCCCACTTCTCTCCGGTTGAGAATGCTCTGTGGTTCGACCAAGACCTCGCCTTCTGGTTCGACCTGTAGACAACCAATACCTTTAATCAGTTCCTATTG
Organism: Pinus taeda; assembly: GCA_000404065.3. Classification (NCBI taxonomy): domain Eukaryota; kingdom Viridiplantae; phylum Streptophyta; class Pinopsida; order Pinales; family Pinaceae; genus Pinus; species Pinus taeda. The sequence goes on along the minus strand of APFE030555841.1, from coordinate 41,550 downwards.
AGTATAGCTGCATAATCAAACAACCGGATTAATTCTTACCCACACATCTTGCCATCGGATAACATGTTTAGGGTCATATACATATTTCTTTAGAACAGAAACATGAAACACATTGTGAATCCTAATATGACTTGGCAGGGCGAGTTGGTAGGCCACTGGCCCCACTCTAGCCAAGATCTGAAAAGGTCCAAAATATCGAGGTGCCATTTTGGCGCACCCACTCCACTGCAGTGTGCTCCTTCTGGTTTGAATCCTCACAAACACATGGTCACCAACCTTATACTCTGTGAATCTTCTTTTCCTGTCCGCAAAGCTTTTCTATCTATCTTGTGCAGCCTTTAAGTTTGCACACACTCTTTTCACCATATCTTCCACGTCTTTAAGCATTTCTGGACCCAAACTCAGCTTGTCCTTAGGTCCACCCCAACTTGAGGGTGTGCGGCACTTTCGTCCATACAGGACTTCAAAAGGACTTAGCTGGGTTGAAGTGTGATAACCATTGTTATATGCAAATTCGACCACATGTAAATACTCTTCCCATTGACCTGGTTTCAGCATCACATACGCCCTCAACATGTCTTCCAACACTTGATTAACTCGCTCAGTTTGACCATCGGTCTGTGGGTGGTAGGCCGTGCTAAAGTTCAGCTGAGTACCCAACTCAACAAAGAGTGTCCTCCAAAAAGTGGAAGTGAATTTCACATCTCGATCCGATATAATTACCTTTGGCAGCCCATGCAATCGGAACAGATTTTGCATAAAGAGGTGAGCAATTTGTACTTCCTTGTAAGTGGACTGCACAGGTATAAAGTGTGCTGCTTTACTCAATTTATCAACCACTACCATGATAGAGTCATTACCCTTCTTTGTTCGTGGCAACCCAGTTATGAAATCCATGGAAATGGTTTCCCATTTCCACTCCGGAATAGGCAAAGGCTGTAGCAGTCCGGCTGGATGCTGATGTTCTGCCTTAATTTGCTGGCATTCTAAACACCGCGCCAGGTACTCAACTACCTGTTTCTTCATTCCTAGCCAATAATACTCCTTCTTGAGTGCCGTGACCATCTTTTGGTACCCTGGGTGGCCAGTGTAGTGGCTGATATGGAACTCATCTAAAATCAGCCTTTTAAGGTCATTTGAATCAGGTACATACAATTTCTTATTGAAACACAGCATTCCATCGCTATCTAGTGTATATCCTTGCTGTAATCTTTCCTTAACAGCTTGCTGTACCTGCTGTTTTAAGTGCTGGTATTCAGAATCGCGACTTGCTACTGTTTTTATTGTTCAACCAGCGAATTCCGCCACTTGCTGACTGATAGTTCACATAAACAATGAACCTTTCGACTTAGCGCATCAGCCACTCGGTTTTCTTTGCCCTTTAAATGCTTTATTTCGAAATCAAACCCACTTAGGAAATCTTCCCAACGGCCTTGTCTTGCATTCAAAGTAGGTTGGCTGAAATAATGTGTCAAACTGTGATGATCAGTTAACAACAGGAATTTCCTCCCTAGGAGGTAATGTCTCCACATTTTCAGCGCATGAATAACAACTGTTAATTCCAGATCATAATCAGAGTATCTCTGCTCATGCTCCTTTAGCTTCCTTGATTCATAGGCTATTACTTTTCCTTCCTGCATTAATACTCCTCCCACACCCTCCTTGCTTGCATCGGTGCACAGCACATAATCCTTATTAGGATCAGCTATACTCAGGATGGGCGCAGTGGTGAGTAAGTGCTTCAATCGGTCAAAGCTCTGCTGACATTCTGATGTCCACCTAAATATCTTCCCCTTTTTCTGCAATGAGGTGATAGGATAGGCTATCCTAGAAAAGCCTTCCAAAAACCTCCGGTAATAGCCAGCTAACCCCATAAAAGATCTGATATCAACAACATCTTTGGGTATGGGCCATTCCATAATAGTTTTTATTTTCTCGGGGTCTACTGCAATTCCTTCTTTAGTGATCACGTGGCCCAAATACTGGATTTCCTCCTTGAAGAAATCACATTTACTGAACTTAGCGTATAGCTGGTGTTCTCGAAGAGTTTGTAACACCATTCTCATGTGTTCTTCGTGTTCCTCTTGAGAATGAGAATATATCAGAATATCATCGATAAATATCAGCACAAAATTGTCCAAAAATCGGTGGAACACGTTGTTCATCATGCACATAAAGGTGGCAGGTGCATTGGTCAAACCGAAAGGTAGCACTACAAATTCGTAGTGTCCATAGCATGTCCTGAAAGCGGTTTTAGCGACGTCCTCATCTTTAATCCTGATATGATGATAACCAGATCGCAGATCGATCTTGGAAAATACTTTTTCCCCTTTCACTTGATCAAAGAGTTCATCTATCCTGGGTAAGGGATACTTGTTTTTGACCGTGAGCTTATTCAACTGTCAATAGTCTATACACATACGTAGGGTGCCATCTTTCTTTTTCACAAATAATACTGGAGCTCCCCATGGTGATACACTGGGACGTATGTACTATTTATCCAACAGCTCTTGTAGTTGCATCTTCAACTCTGTTAACTTTGGTATACTCATTCGGTATGGTGCCCATGATACTGGTGCTGCTCCCGGTATTAACTCTATAGTAAAGTCTATGTCCCTCTTTGGGGGCAGCCCTGGTACCTCTTCAGGAAAAACATCTACAAATTCCTACACCACCGGGATATTGCCTAGTGTAGACATCTTATCTTTCTGGTTTGCATAACCAACTTGAATGGCATAGATCTGACATTTCCTTCTAAGGCACTTAGCTAACTGAGAAGCAGTAATAGGCCGAATCTGGACAGGGTGTTTAATCCCTTGCAATTCTTGTTGCTGCCCCAAATCGTCCTTGTAATAAATGGTTTTGGTTTTGCAGTTTACTAAGGACCAATGCTTTTCCAGCCAATCCATACCATTCAGGATGTCATAAGATCCTAATGGGAGTACATTCAGGTCTGCTGTTATTGGCTGTCCAGCTATGCTTAAGGAACAGTTATTAATTTTAGCTAGAACTTGTCTCTTGGCTCCCATAGCCAACTATACCAACCATGGATTTTTGAACCTTTCCGATGATAGCTTACAATGTTCCACTACTCTTGGGCTAACATAGCTTAAAGTAGCTCCTGGATCAATAAGAACAACTATAGAGAGGTTTGAAATCTTACCTTCAAATTCCACCATGGTCAGTTGATATTCAGCTTGCCGGTCCTCCAAGGTTGTGTTAATTCTTGGTACGTTGCGTGCCACATCCCCAACGGTTGAGGCTTCGTGGATCTGAGATATTTGCTCAACTCCTTTACGCTGCGGGATGTTTTTAACATAATGCGGTCCTCCACATCCCCAACACTGGACTGGAGGTCTGGTTCCTTCAATCTCTGATCTGGCAGGCGGTTCACTAACTCTGCTTTCACTTGGCTTGGCCGGGAAGGTACCCTTAGTTGTATTTTTGTTAAACTGCCCCTTTCCAGCACCCTTACCACCATTTCCACGACTTCCTTTGTTATTACCAGCAACTCTGTTGTTTTTTCTGTCATTCCATCTTTTTCTTGAAATATCTCCTTTTTGTTTGTTCTGCTGGTAACAAATTCTTTCCTTACGAATTGCCTCGTCCATGGTTCAGGGATTGTCAAACTCTATTCGTTCCCTTATATAGGCTGGTAGGCTGCTCACAAATCTCTGCACCTTGGCCTTTTCTTCTTTGATATATGGCACATAGCGAAGCAGGGAAGTGAAGCGGTTAATGAATTCATCCATGGACTGCTGTCCCAATCGTAAATCATGGAATTCCCGTGCCTTCTCATCATAAAAATGCTCGGTTAAATATCTCTCCTTAAAGTATTTCTGGAACTTTTCCCGAGTGATGTTCTGTTCACTCACTCCTTTTACAATTTTAATTTCTTCCCACCACAAGGTTGCTTTACCCTGTAGCTGGAAAATGGCCAGCCGCGCCTTCAGATTTTGGTCATATTCATACAATTGGAAATACTCGTTAATGTTAATTAACCAAGCCTCTGCCGCTTCTTCCTGCTCTCCATCGAAAAGTGGAGGTTTGATTTTCCGGAATTCTCCTTGTAATTCCATTTTCTGCCTCTTTGAGGTCTGCTGTTCTAGTACATTGTCAGAATGGTCTTCCTTCTCCTCTGAAATTTCATGTGCGTAATCCCGTTCTTCAGTTCCCCTTTGCTGTTCCACACTCGGATTGGCTAATGGTGGATTTTGTTTGTCTGACAGACTCTTTAATATTCTTTCCTGCTCCACTGTTAATCATGCGTTGTCTTCTCGCAGACGCGCCATCTCACTTTTCAGCTCTTGAACAGTCTGCAATATTGCCAGATTGGTACTGCGTGTCTCAGCATCAAGTTGTATCCACAACTCTGGATTTTCCTGAGGGACGCCCTGCATTTCCTCCATCTTACTTGTTGACTGCTAGCAGATTGTTGTTTCTGTATTGATTTCCTAATTGATAGACAAGAAATCAATTTAGTTGCATTTATTAGTTCTTCTTATATGCAATTTTTTATTTTTTTATTTTTTTAACAGCTGGGCTTCATTGCTCTAGAGGCCACTGTTTTGAAACCTCTGCTCTGATACCACATTGTCACGACCTTTTTAACATGATATGCATAATAGTAACATTATAATTTTTTTTTTTATGATAATGGTGGTCAACTCATGAACCCACCCCTACTATAAGAAACCTAACCTAAGTATTTAACCAGGTCTAAGCGCTTGTATACACATACATAACCTTTATTATGTGTCTACCCCACTGAACTTGTGTTATCACCTGCGCATAACACATGGACATAATTCTTATGGTTAACATTAGTCGTTTACCCAACCCGCTTAATTCGATTAAACGCCAGATGGTGAACGGATATTAAGCCAGCTCATTCCCTCCGTATCCAAGTGGCATGATTTCACGTGAAACCATGTGGTTGACCCACTGTGGTTTCCGCGCCAGGTTTTTGCCGCTCTGATGGACGATGGAGATCTCTCTGACCCATCGTGTGGCTCAGATCAGCTTAAGGGTTTGGCCACCAATACTTAAGATGCCGGGTTCTTCGGATCAGCTCATTTGTTCACTACCGCCTCAGCCGAGCGCTTCCTCAGCTTGTCAACTTCCTCTGCACTACCCTGATGTTCAGGTATTAACCTCTCCGCGTTTTCACACCTGGTATTTATTTACGGTCATGTATTGCGTACTCCTTGAAGCCATTTGATTTTTCGACTGTTCTAGTTTGTTTACCGTAAGTTCTCAATGTGCAGGTGGGTCAGCTGTTCGCAGTCTCCTACTGCTTGCAAGGGCTTTGCCGTCTTCAAGCTTCACAGGTATGCTCATTTCGCTCTTATAGTTTGTCTTAGAAAGTGAGGTTTATTTGAGAAGGTAAGGCATCATTCTTTGGTCTGAGGCATGGCTCATGACCTTTTTACTTACATGTCTCAGGTCTGGTTATTATTTCTTCGAACCCTTGTTACATTCGCAGGCGGCCTCCTCTTGCCGGGACCTGTACTGCGTTAACTGATAGGGTTTAGCTAGGGTTATTTATGGCTTCCATGCCGTCCATTTAATGTATATTTAATAATGACTCTGGTCTCCAGTTATGGTTTGAAAGTGTCGAAATGCTTCAATACGGTTGTATTGTTTTGTTTGGTTCTATACACTCTTTAATATTTGACAGGACTCCTTATAAAACTGTGTTATCAGTTTGCTTTTTGTTTAAATGAATACACTGCTCTTTGGTCATAGATTTTGTCCATATATTTGATGGCCGGTTCTCTCTTGTACCGCCAGTTGCTGTGAAATAATTTACCATTCCATTGTTATCGTTCTTCCTTCGCTTAACTATGCAATGCTACCCTAAAGGGTTTATGAGACAGTCATGCTTTTCTTACGGAAATAGCTCATATCTTATAGGTTTGGTTTTGTATGTATTCATTTTCGTCTGAAATCTTTATAAGTTTCATATTGCTTAATGCGGCTTTAAGGGAAGTCTTGCATTCAATATCTAAATGTATTGACAACCCTCTTCCGCGTACACAGTTATTATCATAACCGGTATTTGTCGGGGTCTGTTATATATACATATATTGTTTAGCTTCATGTTTCTGTTAACGTTAGCCTCATCTTCATAATCTGGGAATTTCTTCCTATAAGCTTAACTTACAGGGTGAAATGCTAACTGTTTTCCGTCAGTCTTAGTTACCTATGAGGCAAATCTTCGACAGCGACTTGATATTGTATCTATGCTTACACCGTGCTAATCTTCTTGTCAATCTTTTGTTTACAGCATTATTGTTATATTTAAGCGCGGGTTCCGCGCTGGTTCTTGACTGGTCTGATTAGGGTCTGGTAGCTGTCAAGCTTTGCCGGCATGCTTAACTCAGCACCGTTCCTTAACCAAGGGTTCTGTTTAGATTCTTTCCTTCTTATTATTTGATTAACTACTGCGGTCTCTCATACCGCCCAAACCGCCCCTAGGGTTTGACTCTGTTATCAGCATTTATCTCTAAACAACCCAGTTTATTACTACAGCTAAAAAGATGACCACATTTGTAAACATTAACCTACAGATGTCTCTGAAACTGTATGCATTGTTCTTTTATAACAACTACCATTAACTATTGAAAAGAAACACAGATACCCGAACTTGGTCTGTACACCCTCAGTACCTGCTCTTTTTTCTATAGTTTTGTTAGAAAATGCATACTTGGATAGCCTGCTACCGGTGTTCCTACTTCCATAGGTCACTTGCATTTAATTTGCTCTTATCCTCCCAAGCTTGAGATCCAGTTCACGTTGGATTCTCCCCCCGAGCCATCTTGCAGGCCTGCAGCCCTCAACAAGACTCCTGCACTACTGTGCTAGGTTATCTGGTCACTACCAGACTTAACCTCTTTTCTCCCCCTGCTCTCTCTATGGAATTCCTCTCTGTCTGTTCATCAACCCCCCAGAGGTTTTCCTCCCAGGACTTTTCCTTGGGTGAGAAGCAGTTACTTCAGTTTCATAACTGATTTTATTTTCTTTTAATAGAAAATCCTCCTCCAGGAGGCTGCCAGCATTTCATGAATATACACATGTAAAAATAATCTAATATATCCATTCTCATAATTAAATAATGTCATTTAGTGATAACAAGTCACCACTCATACAATTTCTTACCACAGCAAATGTTCCAGAATTACAAGTTACCAGGGTCATTACACAATTGCTACGATCTCGTGTATGTACCGTGACAATTATTGCCAAGGTGACGCAACTCACGTTCTCATAACAATGTCTTGTAAGATTTGTTCATATAGATTTGGAAAACTTTTAGTCTTGTATTTTGGGATGTATAAAGATTTTGAAAACTAATATAAATCAAAATTAAAAATTAAAAAGATTGATTTAAAGAGTAGTATTTTGTAAAATTAGGGAATTTAGTTATATTAATTAATATTTTATCATTTTTATGGAAAATTTGTAAAAAATAAATCAATATATTATAAAAATGTGTTTATGTAAGGTAAAATGTTAAGTAAAAAAAATTAGAAAATTAAGAAATATTTATAAAAAATTAAGTATATTTTTATATGAAAAATAATTTAGGTAAATAATTTTGTAAAGTATTATTAATATTTAATCAAATTAAATGTTTTTTTTAATATTCTATAAGTATACATATTATAAATTTACTAAGATTTTGTTTAAATTATTATAACAAATAACACAACCAAATAATTCTAATATATATAGCATATATGATTATAAAAGCAACCTTAAAAAATTATTATATAAAATAACATACTTCAATAATTATAATGAATATAGTGTATATGATTTTAAGATCTCACTTTAATTATAAAATTTTAAAAAGACAAATTTTTCAAAGTCTATCACTTTACATAATACTTCATAAACTCATAATGTTATCCATTGTTTTTAAACATGCTAAGCTGGATTTGATCTTCAACTTGTCCTGACGATGAACCACACTAGTTGGTTCGAAACGCGTCGACAAATTATTAATTATGTGATTTTGCTAAAGATTCTCTGAACTAATAATTTAGCCTATTTAAATATCAATTTTTTTTATTTGCAATATTGTATTTTATTAATAGTTTATCATTAATTCATATTTATTGATATTAATATTATTTCTACTGACGTATTTATTTAAGAATTATTTTGTTTGATTTTTAATTTTTTTGAAATTTGTGGTTTTTATACCATTAAGAAAATATGTAAAAAAAATAACAATTATAATATTTTTAAATATTTAAATAGTTTATATGGAGAAGCATTAAAATTAATTTTTGGTTATTGGCCATTCAATTTTTAATGATAGATAAATATTAGACATCCCCAACCGAATACTTTTTATAAGTAAATCTTAAACCTCATCATATAAAAAAACAAAATCTTAATAATCTATAAATATTTAAATATACAATTATTTTTATATAATTATAAATAAATAATAAATTATTTTTTCTCATTTAATAATATTATTTATAAATAATATGTAATAATAAAAATAAAACCACCAAAATTTAATCTAATAAATACAATATTTAATTTAGTATAATTATAAAATAAAAATAATCGTGAAAAAATATCCGCTACAAGAATACGATATTTTAATATTGTTTGAAACTAGACATATATAAATTCGATACATCTTACGATAAAGCTCTAAAAGAAAACGTTGTGGGAGAGAAAGTGACGTATAACACTTTATAAAAATATGCCATTTTTTAATAAGATGGTCCTCTTAATTCCCTGGGAATGAAAGTAAAATCATATTATATAATTAATACATATATATTTTTTAATAAAGAATAAAAAGAAATATATAAAACAAAAAAAACATTTTTTAAAGGTTTTCACAGAGGTGAAGTTTACTAAACTTTGATTTATTGTTGGAGTTTAGGAAGTTGTCACTAAGGGGAATAAGCTCTAATACCTCCTTCCTACTCCTATTGTGTCATATTCGTACATCTTTTAATCCTAACTCAAGTTGTTAAAGGGGATGTTAGGATAAACTTTGATTTAAGGTTGGAGTTGAGGAAGTTGTCGCTAAGGGAGAATAGGCTCTAATGCCTCCTTCCTTCTCCTATTGTGTCATATTTGTACATCCTTCAATTCTATCTCAAGTTGTTCTTAAGGGGGGATGTTAGGATATTCTCACACATAGGAAATAGTTAAGTATAACTTGATCTAATGTAGATTTAGGTAAAGTGTGTTTCTTTACTATCTACTTTTGTAATTTACAATCCGATGGTCATGATATGTAGTGATCCGACGATTCATTCCCTCCTCAGTATTACTGACACTATATCCGTGGCTTATCACTCCATTGGTCCATGATCTCTATTTAAAGAGCATGGAGAGTCATTTGTAAGGTACCCATTCATGAGAGAAGATTATGTAAATTTTCATTCTTTTATTAATAAATTGTCTAAAATGGTCGCGTTGGCTCAGGCTATGGACTGTTTCCCTCTTTGAGGGTGTTAACCACGTCAACAATACTAGTGTATTGATCTATAATCTATTTGTGAACAGTATCCTATGGTGTTCTGTCTAAAAAACTTACCCTGTAAATTCCTACAAAATGTGACCTATAAAAGAATACACTATGAAATAAAGCTACAACACAAAAAGTTGTATGAGAATAAATAATTTATGATATTTTATAAAAATTAGAGTAATAATACATAATTTAATAAAAATTAGGATAAAGTTGTAGTGTAAAAAAGTTGTATATTGTATAATATTTTATAAGAACGAGGAGGAAATATTTGAATTTTATTTACCTTGGAGCATGAACAATTCTCATGGAACTTACATCCTTCCTCGCGGCTTCTAGCAGCCCATGATTATTTCTTCATGATTAAAGCTCAAATAATACAAAACTGAATTTGTTATTAATTTTCTTGTTCCTGTATTAAATTTCATCTAATATTGTACTCAGGAAACTGGACACTATGAAGCAAATTTGGTGGTCTAAGGTTTAATAAGAAAATGACAGCCTGCTGATGTATGCATGTTGAGATGCAATTTGCTTTTATTAAAACTGTTCTGTCAAATTTTAAGAGTGGGGAAAGTCTGAAGGGTTGAATTTATGCAAGAAGCAATGGAGATAAAAATGTTTGGAATCTGCAATAGTGAATGATGTTTGTAATTCGGATCGTTATAATTTTATTAAAAATAATTTAATAAAAATAAAAATAATAAAAAATGAATAAAAAGAATATAAAAATAAATAAATTATAACAAAAATATAAAACAAATATATATTTACTAAATGTTTGTAATCAAGGATCAAAACTAAGTTATGATATTCCGTCAAATTTTAAGAGTGAGGAAGTCTCCATGGTTGAATTTAAAGAACAAGCAATGGAGATAAAAATGTTTGGAATATGCAATAGTTTGGAATATGCAATAGTGAATGATGTTTGTAATTGACGATCAAAACTAAGCAATGATATATTTAGAAATAAATTAGATTTAGAATGACAAATTTCTTTTGTATAAGAATTTTTTTTTGTCAGATTTCAAGAGTGATGGAATTTGAGAGAGATAAATTCTCTTAATTTATAGAATCACGAAAAAATGTTTGGATTCTGCAATGGTGAATATTTAGGAAAATATTAAGAGGAGGTGAATTAGGATTTTATAAATTAATAGTTATTTGTTCATTTATACATATTTAATCACACAAAATTATATCAATTACATAAAATATTTAACATAAAATATAAGATGTTGTTAGCACTAATTCATTTTTTTCACAATCAACCACTTGCTAAAAATACCAACTCCCACTTTTTAGAAACGCCAACTTAAAAGAAACACCAAACCCTTAAAATATAGAGACTTAGATTCAATGATCTACAAGCACTCACTCACTACAACCACTTAGATCCCTCTTTCCTACATTTTCAGACTCATATATATCACTCTTTAATTAAACTATCGCAATGACACCAATGTTTATATTGAGATATGCTTCCTTTTCAAATCTTTTCTAAATTAATTTCACAGCACTAGTGTGACTTAGTGGTGATTGTGGGCTTAAAGAGTGCTCACCACTCTTTGGCCCACCATTTTCTCGATAGTTACAACACCCCCAACTAGACAGTCCAACAAATGGACATGTCTCTTGTCATTGATCTCGTCCTATTAAGCACTGCAGATTTTCCTGTCTCTCAGCCATGGCCCATTGCCCGAATTCACTAATGTTTACAACTCCTTCCATCATAGTGTAGGATAGAAAGACACTTGAATTAGCATTTTTCCACGTGTCTTCCTACACATGTGTGTGCCACATGTCATTCACCAATTCTCTATTTGGTGCATCAAAAGTGTTGAATCCATTTGCCACATGTCCTCCTCATAAGCTACCACGTTAGTTTTCCTATTTTTTCCACGTCATCCACGCCACCTGGTGTCCATGACATCTGGGGTGGACCTATCACTCAATAGTCAAGTTCATTGTTTCTTGCAAAACTCTCATTTTGAGCGGTATGATAGGCCCCTGGGATATCATCGCCGACTTCCCTATAACCAAGAGCTATAACCAATGACTTTCCAATTTACCACTCATCTAAAAAGCCATTGTTATCATGGGGGGACCCTTCCTGGTTTTGGTAACATAGCGGTGGGGATTCCTTTAGGCAATCATAGGCTTCCAGTTAATCAGGAATAACCGTAATGGTTTCCATTGTTGGGGTGAATCCCTATTAACTTCTGGATGGACTTGGGCCCCCTCTTATCATAGATCTACCCCTATTAACTTATTCGAAGGAAACTGTTATGTAAAACATTAGTTAGTATTGAATTTTAGGTTTATTATTTAATATTAGGTTAATTAGATGAAAGGGCATGATCATAATATCATGCCCTTTCCCCAAAGGGTGCCCATGGCGATATATAAGCCAGGAACCCCCACTGTAAACAATCATCTTCAATCAATTTCATCATTGATACATATTTATATATATATTTTTCTGCGTATCAAGAATTTTTCCACTTCATTGGTATCAGAGCAAGTTCATTCCTTGGGCTCTGTTGATCTGTTGCCATCAGTTTCCCTCCACTGTCGTTGTTCCTTACTCTCCCTGTATCCCTGTATACATTCCACGCCCTCGAATTCGTCATCTTCATTAGTTTTGACACCGCCTATATACCCTGCCCAGCATTCTACCAACATCATCCCTACTCGTTTGCATTTTAGTTCCGTTCCTTATTTGCTCCATTACATTCTAGTCACGCTACTTATCGTTCTTCCATTATGCCAATTCTCTGTAATCATCGTCGATATCCACCAATTCCCTTTCTGACATACGCCAAAATCTTCCTCATTTGTTGTTCTACTTGATTCCAAACAGAACCATTTCCTTCTCTTCTTGTCCCTTCCAAACTGCCCAACAGTCATTTTACTATCATCCCTCCAGTTCCTTCGTTGCCTTCATTAAAATCCACCGTTCACCATTCCCTGTCTGTTGTCAAGTCCTCCCTTCCGTTTTCTCTGTTTCTTTTAGCCATTTGACACCCTATATTGTCATCGTAACATGTCCAAATTCATAACCAGCAGTTGGCTCAATTGTGGTCGCTCCTCACTCAACGCGTCCATCAGATTATCCGCTTGAAACCATTGGTCAACAATTAAACATAACTTATCATATATTAATTCATTAGAGTTGAATTATTAATTCATTATATAATTTATATTATATAATAAATTAATATTCAAGAACTATATAAGTTATATATAATACATAACTTTAATTTATTTATAAGTTATAAGTTATATATCTATATCTATATCTATATATCTATATCTATATATATAATATATATATATATATATATAACATTAATTTAATTAATTAGACAAAAATAAAAAAATTTAAGCTAGCAAATAAATACACGCCCCCACAAACTCGCTCAATATCGACAATGACAATGGCAGATTTCCAAAAAAAATTGGTTCACGCGCAGCATAAGATAAATAACAACAACGATGAGGTCAATAAAAGATTAGATGTTTCCAAATAAAGCTTAATGAGTAGGTTAACGAAATCAAAAGTCTACAAGATACGACAAATCGAATAAAAATAAAGATAGAAAATCACCATGTCCAATTAGAAGTGGATCACAAAGAGACCCTAACATTGCTGAAACTTCTGTGCAAAAAGATGAATTACACACCCACATAACTACTATAAGAAGATAAAGAAAATCAAGAGCACAACTCATCAGATTCAATGAAATCAACAGACTCTCATGAAAAAGTTGAATCCCCAAAAAAATCAGTGACACCCCACCAAGAAATGAGTAACGTGACTCTTACAAACAAACGACTCTAGGATACCTTTACCAATCAACGCCCCTTTTTCACTCAACCATTAGTGACATACCAACGAAGAGCAAAAGTCGAGATGCCTAAATTCGATGGAAACGAAAAAAACAATGTCACATGGATTAATAAAGCAGAAGAAAACTTTGAGGTATATGACATCAATGATGATGATGAAAAGCTCAGGTACGCATCCATGAAAATGGAAGGGGAAGCAGGTCATTAGACATATGTGGTGGAAAAAGACAACACACGTCATTAGTTGGAAAAATTTAAGGATGCATTCTTTAAAAGATTCCAAGGTGTAAAGGAAGAATAATTCTTTTCAAAGCTCATCAAATTACGACAAAAAGGAAGTGTGGACGAATACACTCAAGAATGGGAGACCTTAGTAACACGAGTAGCTGGGTTATTAGAATATTGTCAAATTCAATCATACTTCTTGGGATTCAAAACCAATTTACTAGTAGAACTTGAGATGCATGACATTGCATCAATAGAAGTAGTAAGACAAAAAGCAAAAATAGCTGAAAAGAAATTTGAACAAATATTTTGGTCAAAATCGGAAAAAACATATTCAAGATGAAGAATACCCGAGTATGTGGACTCAAATAATATGAGATATGTCTCACCACATTGTCATGAAGATGAAAAATCTAATGTGGAAATGCAAAAGATAAAAGAGGGTAAATGTAAATGTTGTGGTGAGAAGTAGGACCCCAAACATAGATGCGCTAAAAGTGTTCGACACCTAATCCTAAATGGGTTAGTGTGGAAGCTAAATAGACTAAGTAGTCCAAGGGACCTTGGGATGTGAATCCCAATGGCCACATAATGTACTATAAATGTAAATATCTTGTTAATAAAAAATTGTATTGCATGTTTTATCTTTCATATCTCTCTTGTTGTCCATGTGTGTTTAACATGGTATCAGAGTGGGCGATTGCTGGTCTTGCTCCAATTTCAGCTATTTGTTTTATGGCTTTTCTGTGCAAGTTAGTTCTACATTTCATGAATGTTTTATCAGCAGTATTTTAGCTGCATTCTCTGCGCACAATTCCCCAAATAAAAAATTCTGACATTATTCTCCTGCTTTGACGCTTCCACTGCCCTGAACGCTACTCCTCTAGCTGCTCCACCTGCCCTGTTCATTTGAATGCACTCAGAATCCAAAACCATTCCATATTCCTGCGCCACTGGACTTTGTCCATAATTAACGCATCTGTCATGGATTGTCTTGTGTATCACTGACCACTCCTCCTTGATTGCTTGGTTAACGCCTGAATGATATACATTTTTTGCTATTGTGCATCCGTTTGTAACAGATTTGTTTTATCATAGAATCAGCAGGGCCATACCTTTTCCTCACTCAGTCGCTGTGATCTCATCTTACCCTCCATCTGTCTGAATGGTGAATATAAGCTTCTGCACACTCTGCGTACCCTCAAACCACCTCCATTTGCTTCAGCTCCATCTCGCCCTGCCGAACCTCCGTCTCCGCGTGAAGACACTCGGAATCCTTGTATAGTCTCATCTTTTCCTGATCCAACTTTACAATGGAATCCGCAGAGGAGTGAATGCTCTCGACCACTTCACTATTGGAAGCATGGTTGTGAGCATGTTTTAAATGCGTGGTGGTCTCTTTCCCATATATTTATTGGTATATTTATTTGAACAACACATTTAAATCGAGGGATAGAAAGCGTGAAAACATCAAGTTGTTGTACCAATCACTTGCTCGTTGAGCAACTGGAACTAGGCATCCCAATTCTTGCCTCATGTACAATAGCTGCTCCATCATCCCGCAATCAAGAATGTTGCCTGCGTGTAAATGTGTGTGAAAAGTTGTCCCTACGTAAATGTGTGTTTTTCCATTGTGATATTTTCTACCAAGAGCGACATGCTTCTGCCATTGCAAAAGCAAATTTTCGAATGATGATGTGAGGAGATCAGGAAGGGCTAGACAATCTCGTGAGCTGTTATCCATTTTTTTGTAAAACCACCCGGAATCTTTAAATGATTCACGGAGAAGGGTTTGTCGTTGGTCACAACCAATGATTGGCCGTGGAGGAGCATTGGGAGTCTTGTACCCGTCAGAAGACGCGTAAGATTGGCCATCAATAGCCTGCTATTGGGAACCACATGGTATCTCACATTGTTTGTAAAATCTCCCTCGAATTCTGAAATACTATCAAGTGTTGAAGGGGCTCTGTGGTTTTATTTTTGTGAACGAGGTCTCGGTTTGCCAGAGAAGAGTCCACAACCACCGCATAGTCACAAGTTATGTGGAGTCCAACATTAGTTGGAGAAGGTGAATAGTATCAATGCGCAGTTTTTTAAAATCATTTAAATCATTTGAATGATAATGTTACCCTGCTACATTGTATAGTTAAAGCATTGAAGTGATAGCATTTGATACATAATATTTCAATGTAATTGGCAGATTGAGATTTAATACATGGGCGCATTTATTTCATGGAAAGTTTATTTGAAATCTGGTATTAAAAGCCATATGTGTAGTGATGGATAGAATGCATTGAATAGTGTGTCGGTTGTTGAATATGTAAGGTGAGTTTCAATGTTATTTGAAATGATGGTGGTAGTATGAGATTTCATATCAGAATGCGTGAAATTGGTTGGGCAGTGGTGTGAATTCGCTGGTTGGAAAACATAAGCACATTCTTTTATTTGAGTTAAAATCCAGCCATCTATGAATGGAATTATTGGATTGACTAGTGTTTGATTTTACTTCTGCATCAAGTTAGAAGTCTAGATTGTATTGAGTTTGGAAATGGCATGACGATTGTTGAATTGAGCACTAGCACTACTTCCGCTTTTATTTAAGTGCTTTCTCAACTTACTGTAACAAATGAGACAGCAAGATCAAAGAACACTGATTCGTACCCCATTCAAGGCATATGAGCATTCAAGTCCTGTCCATGGCAGTGTTATAATTATTGAAGTTTTGATAGCCATCATTTCTGATTTGAAAGTGAAGGAGTACTTGAAGGATCCAAGCAAGTTTGTAGTTGTGGTTGCCCCAGTTGTGGTATTAAAACTCATTATAGTCTCTGTCTACATATATATGCATTGATTCCCTGATTCATTTACTACACATTTATACAAGATATTGTTGTGTACTATACATGGATATTACTTTTCTACATTAAGTAATAATTGTGATTAGTTTTTAAGTGACATTGAAGAAAAATGGTCAGAATCAGTGAAGTATTAGAGTTCATGAAAACTCTTATACAATCTACTGTTGATGACACATTACAAATCACCATAGGATCTCTCTCAAAAATTCAGACATGTCTACAAAATGCACAAGAAAAGATTGATTTTTTGCAGCTTGAATCACAACTACAGCAAGAAGAGCTACATCAAAATAAACATCATTCTGAACCTATTTTTGTTCAGAACATTGAGACAACCACCCATCAGCAGCAAGTCAATAATGTTAGAGTTCATTCAAATAAAGCAGCAGTTGTACACCCAGATGCAGAAACTCAGTCTTCACTTCCCAAGCCCATCATCAGACCTTGGGAATAGCTTGCCCACAACAAGCACAGAACTGGTCTTGGATATGACAAGGACTTGTCCTTTCATATTCCAGACTACTCAAAGCCCATTCAGTTTCAGAGTGCTGGATTCATTCATGACAGTTCACCTGCTCCTCATGATAGTTCACCTCCAGCTGTTCCAGATTCTACTCCTCTTCCTCCACAGCAACAACAACAACAGATTGTAGAATGCTAACACTGTGATCGAGTTAGTCATTTGAAATATCATTGTTTTGATCTTCATCCATGTAAGCATTGTCATAAAACCAATCATTCTTCACACAGATGCTTCAGAAACAAACATCCTGCAAGAACACAGATTCATCTAGGATGGATCGCTTCTTGGGAATGGGCATCAACAGCCAAGAAGATATTCCAAACACATGTCAGAACTTGTTCCAGAGTATTGAAAAGTCTTGCAGCTGATTTTTCTCCATCATCTCACCTGGTATCTGACAGGGGGGGGAATGATGGTCATATACAAGCTTCAAAGACACATCAAGCGAGCCTGAGCCACAACCTGCCACACCAGTTTTAGAGTTGTAGCCCGAGAAAAAGATGCATGTGAACATGCCTTCAATTGGTAATCTGGGAAACTTCCTCTAGCAGAAGACTCCAGCTTCTTGCCAGTTTTGGAAGAATTCCAGGAACAAAATTGAGAACACTTCCTCTAACAGAAGACTCCATCTTCTTTCCAGTTTTGGAAGAGTTCCAGGAATTGCATTAAGCATTCCAGAGTTTTTGGTCATCCTTAAACCATCACAGGTTGAGACTTCCCTTTTCAGGGTGAATTTCTCCCTTTTATGCGGGGTGAGACCTCCCTTTATGGTTGAAGGTTTCCCTCTTTAAAACAATAGGATCACTTCCTCTAGCAGAAAACTTCAGTTTCTTGCCAGTTTTGGAAGAGTTCTGGGAACTGCACTAAGCATTCCAGTGTTTGTGGTCATCCTTAAACCATCGCCCTTTATACCAACATTTTAGAGAGCACATTCAGCCTAGTGCTACCATGCATATTTGCACATTTTGTATTATAGCTCTCTTCTTGGACTCATACATAACCCTTCGGATTAAGGGTAGGAATGTCGAACACCTAATCCTAAATGGGTTAGTGTGGAAGCTGAATAGACTAAGTAGTCCAAGGGACCTTGGGATGTGAATCCCAATGACCACATAATGTAATATAAATGTAAATCTCTTGTTAATAAAAAATTGTATTACATGTTTTATCTTTCATATCTCTCTTGCCGTCCATGTGTGTTTAACAAAAAGAAAAGAACCAAGGAACATATATAATTGTGAAGCAACCAATGACTCAAATAGTGAAGATTCTGACATAGAAGAAACAGAAGATGCCCCAGAATTCTCATTAGAATTAGACGGCGGAAGTGTTCCGCAAGTGTCACTATCAGCTATGGCAGGTATATCACAACTTCAAACCTTAAAGTTAAAAGGACACATAAAAAAGAACAACGTAGTCATTCTCATCGACTCTGGTAGAAACAATTTATTAGATGCAACCATGGCAAAGAGACTCAATATTTTTTCATTTCCCTTAACAAAAATGAAATCGATGGTAGCTAACAATAAGAAGATTGAAAAGGTGGGGAAATGACATAAGTTCAAATTGCAGATTCAAGAATTTAATTTAGAGTCTTTGTTCTTCACAGTACCGTTAGGAGGAGTAGATGTAGTTTTAGGTAACCAATGGCTATGAAATTTAGGTACTTATGCCACCAACCATCAAATACAATTTATAAAATTCAAATGAGGAGGTCAAAAGTACAAATTACACAAATTCCAAGCACTAGAGAATCAAATTGTATCATCATCTCAAATGATGAAAATGAGTCGAAAAGGAGCACCCGCTTATGTAGTACAATGTCACCAATTAGAAATGTTATCTGCAAATATGACCAGTGAACAATCACCAGAGATACAAGATCTAATTCAAAAGCATAAAAAAGTATTTCAAGACCTACCTATGAAAATGCCACCTAATAGGGAAATTGAGCATATAATAGAAGTCAAGGCATGGTTAGACCCTATCAACATCAAGCCATACCGATATGCACATCACCAGAACACTGAAATGGAGAGATTAATCCAAGACCTTTTAAAGTGTGGGACCTTGATCATCTTGGAATATTTGATCAAGTGGAAGGACTGACCTGAAGAAGGCGCTTCTTGGGAGCATGACGCATTTTGTCAACAACATTCATTGTTACGTATGCTTTGAGGACAAAACATTTTTTTGAGAGGAAGACAATGTTATGTAAAAAAATAGTTAGTATTTAATTTTAGGTTTATTATTTAATTTTAGGTTAATTAAAAGAAAGAGCACGATCATAAGATCATGCCCTTTTCCAAAAGGGTGCCCATGGCGATATATAAGCCAAGAACCCCCACTGTAAACAATCATCTTCGGTCAATTTAATCATTAATACATATTTATTTATATATTTTTATGTGTATTAAGAAGTTTTCCACTTCATTAGAAAGTGGATACCCCCGTGGTGTCACCCTTATGGAAAAGAAAAAAGTGGGATAAAAGGCAAAAGTAGCTAAAAGGATTTGGGGCTAACCGAAGGCTCAGGTGTTGGAAGGTAGGCCGGAGGCTCAGGTGTTAGGCCGAAGGCTCAGTTGTTGGAAGGCTGAAACCAGAAGTTTAAACTAAAAAGAAAGAAGCAGAGGGTGGGGTAGAAGGGGCCGCATGCCAGTGAAGTCAAA
The DNA here is from genome assembly GCA_000404065.3 of Pinus taeda. NCBI lineage: Eukaryota > Viridiplantae > Streptophyta > Pinopsida > Pinales > Pinaceae > Pinus > Pinus taeda. The sequence goes on along the minus strand of APFE030555841.1, from coordinate 21,912 downwards.
GGTGCTGAGGGTTCAGGGAACATAAGCAAAGGTTCTGGTGGATGAAGGGCGGAGATTAAATTTTTATCTGGTTGATGCTGATTGGAGGCTTAAAAACGATAACCCAACAAGGTTGGGTGGGGTTGGTGGATGTTTAGTTGGAAGGTGGGGTGATGGGGCCCCATTAAGGAAGGGCCCTATCTTACTATATGATGCATTTTGGCCCTCTCCCGGCTTGGTGGCTGTTTTGGACAAGCTCCATCGCTTTCCTAAAACTGCCACCCCTTTTGACGCCCAGCCTTATGGTAGTTTTGGGCAAGCTCCATTGCATGCCCAAAACTACCACCCCTTTTGGCACTGGGAGAGGGTCAAAATGCATCATATAGTAAGATGGAGCCCCTCCTTGATGGGAGACCCCTCCTTGATAGGGCCCCATCACCCCACCTTCCAACCAAACATCCACCAACCCCACCCAACTTTGTTATGTTATCTTTTTTAAGCCTCCAACCTGCATCAACCAGATTAAAATTTAATCTTCGCCTTTCGGCCACCAGAACCTCTGCTTGTGTTCCTTGAACCCTCAACCCCTTCGACCCCATCGGCATGGGGCCCTTCTACCCCACCCTCTTCTTCTTTCTTTTTTAGTTTAAACTTTTGGTTTCAGCCTTCCAACAACTGAGCCTTCAGCTTACCTTCCAACCCCTGAGCCTTCGGCCAACCCCAAATCCTTTTACCTACTTTTACCTTTTATTGCACTTTTTCTTTTCCATAAGGGTGGCACCACCGGTATGCATTTTTTCGATAAATTTAATAATTAATATATATTATATATATATATATATATTATATTTTCTGCCTATCAAGAAATTTTCCACTTCCTAAACTTGTTTTCAAATTGTCGTTTCTATTTCGACACCATATGGATCCACTGAGGTTCACTTTTTTTTTACATTTATTTTAAATTAACCGACGATAGCGTCGTCTGAGCCCGATCCAAATATGCTTCATTTGATTCCAAATCGATGGCTAGGGTGGTGGGAGCGTGAAGCGTTAATGCAAAAGCGAAAAATATTTTGTGTCAAAATTTCATTGCAGTATATAGGGTTTCATTTCCTGAAATTTTTCTCTATATCCAGGCAGAAATCCTTATGTAAAGCTTAGTCTGCAAGTGAAATTATCTGCATTATTGGCAGAAGGATTTTGAATTTACTGTTGTAAGCTATCGTTACACAAAAATTGGAAGATCCAGGAAAAGGCATGCTTGCTAAGTCGTAGTGTCCCATTTCATCACTGTAATTTTTTAATTAAAGTAAACTTCATAAGGGTTTTTTATGAGACAATTGAGTGGTATGTATAATGTCAAGTTCCAAAGCGGAACATTTTTCGCCTTGTGATAATTTTTGAATCAAAGTAACATTCATAAGGGTTTTCTCGTGAGACGACTTAATGGTCTACACAATGTATGTTTCAATTCCTCGCATTGGAATCATCATGATTACTTTGAAAAGTGTTGACATTTTTTGATTTGAATAAAATAGGAAAAATATCAGTAGATGAAAACAATAGGAATTAGTTCCTAGATTAGCTCCAGTTTGTTGGGAGGGAGTTAATGCATCCTAAATTTGATGTGAGAGGATTTATGAGGTAGTTAGATTCTCTTTGCTATATATCAGGTATCCATACGGATTGTTTCATGAGGGTGAGAGTTTGTGAGGATTTAATTATGTAATCTCCTGTTTGATTAATAAGAGTGTCGATGCCTATGTTGTGTGGACGTAGCCCAGATTGGTTGGGTGAACCATGTTAATTGTTGTGTCTTTATGTGCAGATTGATTTGCTGAGTATTTGTTTTAGTTTGATGTGCATCTGATATCCAACAAGTGGTATCAGAGCATGTTGGAGGCGTGGCGCAGCGAAGGAGGTCCTGTGTGTACCGTGGCGTGGCAGTGGTTTAACGTGGTCCTGCTGTTTGGAGCGTGGCGCTGCTTAGCACTTGATTTGGAGCAGATTGAAGGTTAAAGACACGATGGTGAGTTTCCAAACCCGTGTGTCTGTGACCTGCGTGTTGAATTAATACATTGCTGCGTGCGTGGTTAAAGCTCCCTACGTATAACCGTTGAATTAATACATTGCTACGTGCATGGTCTAAAGCTACCTGGCAGCGTTGAACGGTGCTGTGGTGGATAGCTGTTAAAGCTACCTGCGTGTGTTTGCAGTGAGTGCGTTCAGTGTGTGGCTGCGTATTCATATGCGTGGACATGTTTTGAACTTGCTGCATGGAGCTGTGACTGTATCTGCGTGGAGTGTATGATGCATTAATTTGCTGCGTGGAACGAATAAAGGATTGAAGTAAACATGTGGGAACTTTTTTTTTCCGGCACCTGCTCCTAATTTCTGAAGGATTTTTAAATCTTTATGGTTAATATTGTTTGGCTGGGCATATGCACAATACATATTATTATTATCATAACCATATATTTGTTTTTTAGATCAGAGCGCAGGGCTTTCTAAACTAAATTGGAAAAGTAGACTCAAAATAGAAATCGATGCGGCTGAGGAACTGCAATACTTGCACGTGTGCTGCACTCCAGAGTAAATTAACGGCTGCGTGGAACATACATTAACCTGCTGCACGAGTGCCAACATTTTTTTTTTGACAGCGATTTAAATGGAAAACTGATGAAGTTCAGTTTGTCAAAGATGACAATGGATAGGAATTCTCCTATCATGGATATGGTGAAAGGAATTTACAGATACATGGATTCAGAGTAAATTACAAATATAATTTGCATACTACAGGAATTAAATTGATTGTTAAAGCGTATCTGCAATTTCATAATATCTGGAGATGTTTGTACTGTAATTTTGCACGGCAAATTTTTTTTTTTTGTTTAAAGCAAAGGCATATAAGTGCATGTGGCAGAAATTTGCGTGTGAAGTACAAAGGGCAGATATTTTTTGTTTTTTAAAGGCAAAGGCATTTTTTAAACACAAACTTCATTTATTTAAAGTTGGGTTTTTCGAGATTATTATGTTTTTTTGTTGATACAAGATGGCGAAATCTCAAAGTGCCCAGTTTGAAATTGAGAAGTTTAATGGCCAGAATAATTTCGAGATCTGGAAGGTGAAGATGCATGATTTGCTTGTCCAACATGGCATGGCAAAGGTGTTGTTGGGCAAAGCCAAACAACCTTACAACATCACAGATAATGAGTGGGTGAGATGGATGAAAGAGCGATAAGTGCTATTCAACTGTGTCTAGCTGATGATGTCTTGTTTAATATCGTGTCGAAGACAACAGCTGCTAGTTTGTGGATGAAACTGAAGAAACTGTACATGACCAAATCTTAACGAATAGGATTCTCCTGAAGCGACAGTTGTACAGTTTGCAAATGAAGGAAGGTACATCAGTTGTTGATCATTTAAATGTTTTTAATACTCTTCTTGTGCAATTACAAAGTATAGAAGTAAAAATTCCATCTGAGGATAAAGCTATTACTTTATTGTGCTTGTTTCCCGAGTCATGGGATCATTTTGTTACTTCTATAAGTCTTAGTTCATCAGAAACTATTGAGTTTGATGATGTAGTTGCATCCTTATTATCGGAAGAAACAAGGAGAAGGTCGCATTCAGAAACTTCTACATCAGAAGCTATGATGGTTAGAGGTCGTTCGAAAGAAATACGCTCCAGTAGGCCGAGCGACTCACGTTCAAAGTCGAAAGGGAAGAAGAGTAAGGTAAAGTTTTGGTTTTGTGGCAAATCGGGGCATTTAAATAAGGACTACTGGAAGCGACAGCAGCAAACTTCTAAAGCAGATTCTTCGACAGAGAAGAAGGAGGCAAATACGACAGATACAGGTTCGGCATCTGGTTCAGGTATGAGTGATGAAGTATTATCAGTTAATGTGTTAAATCATGGTCAACATTGGTTGTTAGATTCCGGTGCATCAAACCACATGTGTATCCATAAAGAATGGTTTAAGACATACAAATCAATTAATGATGGAGTTTTGTACATGGGTAATGATGTAACATGTAATGTTGTGGGGATTGGGAGTATACAAGTGCAAATGTTTGATGGGACAACTAGAATATTAACTGATGTGAGGCATGTACCAGATTTAAGAAAAAATTTGATTTCATTAGGAGCACTTGATTCAAATGGATATAAAATTGTAATTCAAGGTGGAGTAACAAAAATTTACAAAGGCATTTTACTAGTTATGAAAGCTAAGAAGATAAGAAATATATTTCAATTAGAAGGAGGTACAGGATCATATTATGTGTCTACGGTGTCTGAACATGACAGTAGTTACATTCACTTATGGCATCAAAGATTGGGGCATATGAGTGAAAGAGGGTTGAAAATTTTGTCTGATCGCAAGTTACTTCCAAATCTAAAGTCTGGAAAATTAGATTTCTGTAAGCATTGTCTGTTTGGAAAACAAAGTAAACAAAAGTTTAAAACAGGCAAACATACTAGTAAAGGCATACTTGATTATATCCATTCAGATGTTTGGGGACTAGCCCCTACAACCTCATATGGTGGTTCGTCTTATTTTGTATCATTTATTGATGACTTTCCTAGGAAGGTATGGTTCTACATGTTGAAAAGAAAGTCTAATGTTTTTTCAGTTTTCAAGCAGTTTAGAGCAATGGTAGAAAACAACACTGGTAGAACAATAAAATTTTTAAGAACTGACAATGGTGGTGAGTTTACTTCCAAGGAATTTGACAGCTATTGCAGCAAGGATGCAGGGATCGGGAGACATAAGACCACGGTTTATACTCCTCAGCAGAATGGAGTTGCTGAACGCATGAACAGGACTCTTCTAGAGAGAGCAAGGTGTATGCTGAGTAACGCCGGGTTGCCGAAGGAGTTGTGGACGGAAGCAGTGGCAACTGCTTGTTATGTGATAAACCGATCTCCATCAACGGCAATAGACTGCAAGGTTCAGCAAGAGGTATGGACAGGACACCCTTGTGACTATTCTAAACTCAGAGTGTTTGGTTGTGATGCATATGCTCTAGTGCCTAAACATCAACGAACTAAATTAGATCTGAAATCGAAAAGGTATGTCTTTGTTGGGTATGGTGATGGAACAAAGGGATATAGATTGTGGGATCCTACTACCCGCAAAATCATCATCAACAGAGATGTAAAGTTTAATGAATTCTCTCTTGTACAGTTAGATGTAGATAGTAGATTGAAACAGGATGTTGTATCTGACTTTCAACACATTCAGTTTGATAGCATTTCTAATGATAGTCATGATGACCTTAGTTCAGATACTAGTCATGAATAGGTTTCAAAATCAGAACATGAACAAGGTTCAGGTATAGATCATGAACAAGTCTCAGATACTGATCATTAAGAAGTTCCTACAGATGGTAGTCAGCCAATCAAGGAAGCGCCAGAAACGTCCTTAAGGAGGTCGACAAGAATTAAACGGCCACCGAGAAGGTATGATGATTATGTTACTTCAGTTGCATTTACTGCTAATGACGATGAACCTCTGTGCTATGAGGAATCAATAGAAGGTTCGAAAAGTGATAAGTGGAAAGCAGCCATGAAGGATGAAATGATGGCCTTAGGTAAGAATGGCACATGGGATCTGGTTGAGCTTCCCAAAGACAAGAAAACTGTGGGGTGTAAATGGGTTTTCAAGCTGAAACGAGGTGTGAATGACACAAAAGACAGGTACAAAGTGAGGTTGGTTGCAAAAGGGTTCTCTCAGAAAGCCGACATTGACTTTCATGAGATTTTCTCACCAGTTGTTAAAATAGTTTCAATTAGAATTGTGTTAGCATTAGTGGCTTTGCTTGATTTAGAGTTGCAGCAATTAGATGTTAAGACTGCATTTCTACATGGAGACTTAGATGAGGAAATTTATATGGAACAGCCGGAAGGGTTTGCTCAGCATCGCAATGAGAAATTTGTCTGTAGGCTCAAGAAGTCATTATATGGCCTGAAACAGTCGCCTCGCCAGTGGTATAAGAAGTTTGATTCTTTCATGTTGAGTCAGAAATATGTTAGAAGTGAATATGATCATTGTGTTTATTTTAAGCAATTAAATAATGGCATATTCATTATCTTAATATTGTATGTTGACGATATGCTTTTAGCAAGCAAAAACATAGAAGAAATCAACAGGTTTAAGGCTCAGATGGTAAGGACATTTGATATTAAAGATCTAGGAGCAGCAAGACAAATTTGGGCATGGAGATTTTCAGAGACAGGAGCAATGGTAAGCTATGGCTATCACAACAGAAGTATATTGAGAAGATACTTTTGAGGTTTGGTATGAACAATGTGAAGCCTGTGTCAATCCCTTTCGCTTCCCATTTCAAGCTTTCTTCGAGTTTATGTCCTAATACATATGAAGAAAAGGATTATATGTCTCGAATTCCATATGCCAATGTAGTAGGGAGTTTAATGTATGCGATGGTTTGTACTCAACCAGATATTTCACATGCAGTTGGGGTTGTCAGCA
>APFE030555831.1:0-106528 GCA_000404065.3 Pinus taeda | reverse complement strand
TAATTTCATCGGCATCCTCATGATCTGATGATTCAAATAGATGGGTAGATGAGAAGTGGAAAAATTCACCCTCCATGTTTCCAGAAAAGGTAGATGAAATATCAAGTGGATTTTCAAAGAATGATTTGTCCTCTCCATTTTTGGAAGATGGATTGACATCCAATGAGTTTTGCGAAAGATCAACAATGGGTGCATCTATAGACGGAGATACACATGCGAAATCAGGGATGACAGAATCACCAAAGATGTCAGGAAAAAACGAGGGAGGCACGAACAGAAGGGGATCATCCTTCACCGTGGGTTGATGCTCAGGCTCCCAGTAATACTCTTCATGAATAACAACACAGGTTGGTTTTGCAACACCAACTCCATCGATAGCTTGGTCCTCATTCACAACAAGTGTAGAGTCCAGAATGGAGGAACACAATACAGTGCAATTTGGAGGATCATCAGAACACGAAGACAGAGGTTGAGGTAAAACATGCAAGTGAGAACCCATGGGCTTCACAACCAAATATAAGTGAAAATTGAGAGAAGTGATGTTGGGAGGATGTGACAACTGAACAGATGTGTGTGCATGTTCTCCCACATCACTCTGCAGCGGTGGAGCTATTTGATGAGGGCATGATGGACAATCACTTGTGACAGTGACTGTGTCCATCTGTGATTGTGCAAATCCATCACGGAAGTATGCTAAGTGAGGCTTGGGATTGAAATTGTTCTTAGGATTGACTGATTTGGTATGCCAATACTCAAATATGTCCATGAGATACTGGAATTTCAACCGACTTTTCGGAGCTTGAAACTACAACACAAGGAAGCGGTCCCAAAATTCCATAGGTGATTCTTGGGGGGTCTTTTGTTGTTGTAATAGTTTTTGGTCAAGAGGTTCTAGATCAAAATGGTGGAAAGTAGATTCAATGAGATCATAAAACTGCTCAAGTGAATGCATGTTGCCGGAAGGCAAACTCCAGCACCGCTGTTGTGGGGATTCACAAAGTGTGATGTAAGCAGCAGGCTGGCCTCTTCATTAAAGCATTCATTTGCTTTGTCAAGCATTACAAAGAATTCTTGTAAGTATGTAGGCCATGCCACTTCGCCTTCACCATCATACGTGCATTTAGACAAGAGATTAGAAAACTCCCTCGTGATGTTAAGAGGTTCGACGTGCGAAAAACATTGCGGAGGGGTCAGTGTGACAGTATCCATGATATATGTGCAAAGATTCAAAATAGGATGAGAGGACATAGCTTGTCATCTTGCCCTCCTTCTAGCGCTAGAAATGTTAATGGTTCTGGACCCGCCAACATGTCAGGGGATCTCCTCGGTAAGAAGTCCCAACTAGACCTCAGACCGTTTTGTGTAGGAGTCCCGACAGTGGGTCATATCGTATCGCCCTGACAATGGTTGTGCACAGAGGAAAGTAAGATGTCCTTATTAGTAGCAAGGGTGTGACATGCGCAGCAAGCCAAGGAAGGTACATGAATGGTTCTAACACATGGAAGGTGGGATGAGTGCACCCCTTGGAAACTTGTGTAAACACGCAACTTGGAAGAGAACACACGAGAAAAGATGCATCACAAGCTGGAAGGAAGGTGAACCAACAATCCAAAGTGATGGTTAAACCAACAACATATATCGGTAAGATTCGTACATACATATGCAGAAAGAGTATATACATAGATGTGTAAGCAAACATACACATCTATCATTAGATAAAACAAATTAATTGAAATACAATAACAACATATGCATGAAACGTGTTGGCTCTTGTATATTAAGAAGTGAAAGTTCCAATCATATAGTACAACCATGACCAACCACTAGTCCCAATAACAGAATGTTACAGTCACTGCCACCTGATCCTCCAAAGATATGTACTAGCTCTGCACTGTGGAGAGGACAAGGCTCATTACAATACTCTCCAAGATTTCTCTAAGATACTCCTATCGAAACCTTGGCTAACCAAAAGCCTCTATAATGAGTTATGAGGTACTATATATATCAAAAGGTGGGGTGACTCTTAACATTCCCCTTTGTGATTGTTCATCTACCCTCATGACTCTTCAACTACTCTATGATTGTTATATTCAACTATCGACACTTAAACTTCCACTTGACAAGATGTTACATACAATCTACACATGTACCCATGTGAGACAAAATAGGCTTGAGCAAGCCATGTAAGACATCACTATGACTCAAACAATTGTGGGAAGACCAACTCTTCGACATCCTCATGATGGTCGACGGTGGAAAATTAATGACAAGCTTGGTATTCCGTAATGGTGTCCGTGTACCCTGTGGTGACATCTTTCTAGAGACGAACTCTTGCCTTTTTTGCATTCGGGTACACTGCTTTGGCTCCTATGTCCAACTCATCTGATAACATGCACATCATTATCTTGAGTGCGACCGGGCCAGTCACATACTGATGCATGGTGTGTCCACTGATTGCTAAGTCTATGTTGGTGGCTATGTGCATCAGCTCGTCAAAGTATGAGTCGAGCTCCTGTTGTACTTGACCCTTTGTCTTTGCCTCTGTGAGTGTCCCAATAGATGGGATCGCATGTGTGTGTACAACAACATCCATGCTTCTAAAGACCCGTGCATGGGAAGCCTGCAAACTAGTGATGAGCTTCGGGAGTTCTTCATAGTTCCAAATTTGACTCTAGATGTGTGCCTTCAACTCAATTGCCATAGGCTTCATCATCTTGGGCATGTGTAATGGGGCTCCCTTGTATCTCATTGTCCATGTTTGCATGTGGTCGACACTAATATGTAGGTTGGACAAGATACGTGCTCTTCTAACACAACACTGCTGCCAACCATTGATATGGAAAACTGCCTTATGCACGGTACCAAATATGGAATAGAATGCTCGCATGACTATCTCAAGGGATGATACTTCATCTAGTATCACCTTCTTCAACTCTGCTCGAGCGGATGTTGTAACCAGTTCTCCTCCTTTCTTGGCCGTCTATAACTCCTTAGCCATTCACTCATTCTCTGCTATCAAGAAGAAAACACTTGATCTAGGGGCTTTGGCATATTCTCTAGTAGCATCGGCCAATGCTACTAGATGCTTACGCACATCAGATACGATCACTCATTCCTCAAACTATGCAGGATATGTGTGGACATTTGGAGTAGGTACTCGACGCGATTGCAAAACTCTATGTTGTGACTCATTGAATGATATTGTTGGCTTAGGGGGTCCTGACCCAAGTTCAGTGTTAATTGCACCAAACAAAACCCTACACTACTGGCCCTTTCAGCAACAACCCGCATAGTGCACACTGCAGTCTCACCCGAAGTAGTATGGGGGGATGTTGGAACCAAGTTTCTGCATCCAGAGATCAATGTGATGTCTTTTAGCACCCTAGATATGCCTTCGTGCATATCTATAAGCCCCTAGGGCTCAGTACTGCAACTCCCTTTAAACGAACCATAGACCTTTGTGAAGGTCTACGCTTGGTCTTTGTGGACCCTTAACATTCGAATTATCCACTTACGTGCACTAGAAAATAGCCCTAGATATAAGATCGCGCAAATCTACTTAAGTATTTAATAAACATAACATAATGTATCACAATCTTCGTGAAAGTACTTAACATGCAATGCATACAGTTATTAAGTCTTATTCCATAGAGTCACACATCATTAGATTAATATTTCATAAATACATTATTCATCCACAACATATATCGCAATCACAAATGAACAAAAGTAAACAGATAAACATAAGAATTATTCAATAATATTCTTTATTGATTTTCATTTAGGATTTATAGACTCAAAACTACCCTACGCACTTAGTTGTGCACTCTATCCAAGTCTCTATGCACTAAGTTGCAGAACCTTTCTACCCTATCTAACCCACTTCTCTGCACTAAGACTTCCAAGACTTCATTTGTTATCCATCATGACCTATTATTCCTTAAACTCTATAAGCCACACCTATTTATACAATCCCATGGTCTACGGTGCATGGGTGGATGTCAAAGCCGACACAAATTTACATAAACAAGGACTAAAACCTTTTTTGACTCCTAACCATCTATGCGCTCCGCATCCACAAACCGTGGAGACTTTACATAATTTACAAAAAGTACATCAAAACTTGGGTTTTAACCCCAAAATTGACTCAGGGGACCCCATCCCAACAGATATGTTGTGCATCTCCTCTTCCGGATGGTCTTCAGGGATCTTAGTATCCCCTTGGTCACTCAGGACTTGCTCTACTTTCGGATATGATGAAGCCGGTGGGTCGACCTCTTGGTGGTAAGGCATGAGGTTAATGCCTTGCTTTAACTCTGGCTGCTCCATCTCCGTATCCATCTACTCAAGTACTCATTCAATCTCTTGAGCGAAGTCCTTCTCCTACAACTGCTCACCCTGTCTAATTTATGTGAGCTACTTGGATGAGTCTACTACCTATATGGGCATAGTTTCATCAATCTATGCATGTTGTGCCCCCTTCTATATTTGTCCCTATTGCGCTTCCTTCTCTTGTCTGCGAAGCTCCTGTTCCTTCCGGGGTTTCTCCTTCAATTCTTGCAACTCCTTCACTGTTTCCTCCATCCTCTGTTTATCTATCTGCTTTTGCACGTTCCTCTTTTCGCATTGTCGCCTCTTCGCCTCTATATCCAAAGCTTCTTTCTCCTCAAGTGGATCTTCTCTGAACTTGCAGCTTTGTTCTACCTTTGCGTTGTCAACAATCTTTCTCTTTCCTTGTCATGCACAGGTATGTTACCGTCTGTTGGTGCTCTCCTAGATGTTTCTTTGCGTTGCTTCGCTAACCATTCCACAATGATGTCAACTGTTCATTGGGCTTGGAGAAGCTATGAAAATATATCTATGGGTCTTTCTTAGCCCAATGACACACCCTGTGGATCCAAGGGAATTTCACTCTCGCGTAGTGATCCTTCACAAAGCAATGCAGGTCATACAAATTGAAGCTTTTGGTGCTAAAGGTAAATTTCTTGAACTCTTCTGTCTTGACATCCGCATGCTTGAGATTCTGTAAGTCGTGCAACCTGATCCATAATGGAAGAGTGGTTCGAGGTGCCTTCTTCTTCTGATGTAGTCTAGTTGACAGTCCTGTCGAGATGTGGTACGACACTTCTTGCATGACGAGCTTGTCCATGGAAAACTTTGACAAATACATGCAGAGGCTTCTCTACGTTGTACATCCATATGAAGGTGCCAAAAGGTGAGGCATAAAAATCCACTATGTAGATCAGTTCCTCCATTGCTACCTTCGACATGCAAGGTGGATCCCACCCAAATATCATCTTATACACCGAGGTGACAAAATGGTCTGACAACTGTGTGATGACTCCTCGGAAGCTGCATTTAGAAAAGAGTCTACAATAAGTGTTCACAGAGGTTTCCACTGATGTCCATGCCCACTTCAAGCCCGAGAACTGCTGACGAGCACATATTGCATCTAAGATGTATGCAAATATGTAGATTTCTTCTTGCTAACCTTTGGGCAGCTGCTAAGCTCCTCTTACTTGTTCCTTCATCCTATGATCCAATATGTTGGATCAATTGCATCCTTTATCTTTACTAGCGAGTTGGTCCAACACGATCACCCAACTCTGTGGGAAGGTCTTCATGCTCTCTTTGTTGTACAAGTGGCATGCAAAAATGGCCAAGTACTGATATGCATTCCACAGTAGTGTCATCCTGAATTTGGTTGGCTCCTTCACCCATTTCTTCAAGATATCCTTGGAGTTTACATTGTTGCTGGGTATGTTGAAGGGTGTCTCCATGGTGATCAATGGCTTTGGCAAGTGGTACATCTATTGATATTCATGTGCCCTGAAGGTAGAAATATTGGTCCCATTGGCACTACTTAACACCATCATCTCAGGATCAATGTGCAAGACGATCCAATGTATCATGTTCACGCATGGGAACACAGGATATCTGCATGCAATCTTGTACAAGCAGAACTTGTGAATGTTCACATAGATTTTGTGGTCTTCAAGATCTTCCCCATATGTGCCTAAGAATGCATCATTGATCTCCTTCCATTTTAGCCTGATGTCTTTGTCTACGATGAGCTTGGTGTCTTCATAAATCGAAAAACTCATAGACACTCACTCAACTGCATCTCTAGTTGCGATTCCATCGATGTTCTTTGACCCTGCTCTCTTGGAGGTCATTGATCCTAAAATGCTAAGAGATGGACGAACACCTGCTATATCTGGAGACATGGTAACATGCATGGTAGGAAATTTTTCAGTTAAAACCAAGGAAAACTTGAGCACTGACATGCAACATACCCAGGAGATTGATGGCAAGGATTGCACAATTTTCACTGGGAGGTTGGGATACTGATTGTCGTAAATGCGCAAAAGGTATTATGGGTTGTCAAGAGGCTGGTTGACCGCTGGAATTGCGCAATGCGCAATCTAGACTGGCCTGTTGGTTGCTGAGACTGTGCAATGCTCAATTTCATTTGGCAAGTCATGCAAGCCCAGGGACTACATTCTACAATTTTCTAGGCCAATAGACATTGCCTCTTAGAATTGCACAAAGCAAGTCTGAAGGACAACGTTTGGCTAGATTTTCACATTTTATGGGAGGAAGGTAGAGCCTTCCCTCTCAGAATTATGCAATGTTGTCCAAGCAAGGCAGAGTCCAGGCCAAGGTTGCCCAAACCCGCCGACGGGTGATTGAAAACATATGAAGATCTGAATGCATGGCAAGATTGAGTGTAAGTAGGAGTGAATGATCATGCATGTAAACAACAAATGCAAGATTCAGAAAAAAAAGAAAAGCATGCATGTGTGTGAAACGAGTCGTTGAATCGGCGACCGTTCGTGCAAAATAGTGTCAAGAATGCGACAACAATGAGATGCAAACGAAAACTGAAACGATGCTTGTACAGGCTAACATACATGCAAACGATAACAGGTGTTCACAGAAATCAAGTAAACAACACTCACACAAGCCAAAATACAAAAAGCAATAGAAATGTTGCAAAAGACAAGTAAAGCGAACTTACCTGGAAATAGCTTAGTTGTATGTGCCAAAGACTCTTGGATGTGTTGTGGGATGTCAGAGCTCCAAGATTGATGTGAAGAATGAGCTTTGAAGCATCGAATAAATAATTTTGAGGCTCATGATGTGCATGCCACAAATCTAGGAAAAAACGACACTTGGAAGAAAGTTTCTAAAACAATCTTTGCATGTAACCTCGAGTTGCTAAAAATAGATCCCTAAAATCTAGGGATGCTTTTTGCATGTTGCTTTTTGCTATTTCAGGAAAAAGAAACCCATGCATGCAAATCACATTTGCTAGGTCCCGGGTGTAACCAGTCAACTTGAAGGCACATTCAACAACTTGCTTGACTGAGAGAAAATTTTGCGCAATTTCTGGGAGGAGCTAGGGTGGCTGTCCTAGAGGGATTGTACAATTTCTGGGAGGAGTAGGTGTCTGTTGCCCATAATTGTGCAATTTTTGGGCCGAGCTACAGTGCTTGGCTAGATTGCACAATTTTTCCAAGGAAGCCAGTGTGACTGCATTCCGCAATTTAGGCTGGTCAGTAGATTTGCGCAATTTTTGGAGGGAAGGTTGGTTCCCCTCTAGAATTGTGCAATTTTCTGAGGGAGTTGCTCAACGAGAAACTAGCTGAAGTCTGGAATGACAACCTATGGAAGGAGTGAAGCAAACTAACATGCACAAGCTGGTAAGCTACCAAAAAAACCAATGAATCCTATGTACTTGATAGTGCAAGACATGTTGCTAGGATGGTTGGTAGGGAGGCTCCAAAACAAAGCTAAGGAAAAATTTTGGAGGGTTGTTGTAGCTGCTACAACACTGGCCATAGATGTAATGATATCCCTTGATCATGCAACATGGCTCTTGTTGCTCCCACTATGCTTCTGTACTTCATTTCAACCACCCCATTTTTTTGTGGGTTATGGGATGCTATTAGTTCTCTTCTAATACCCTCTTTGGCATAAAAGTCCTTGAAGGTGCTAGAAAAAAATTCTCATCCATTGTCACTTCTCAAGGCTTTCAATTTCTGACTACTCTCCTTTTCAACCAATGCTTTGAATTCAACAATTTTTGAGAAAAAATCATCCTTCTTCTGCATGAAGAAGATCCAACATTTTTCTAGAAAAATCATCAACAAAAATCACATAATACTTGTGTTTTGTTGTATAGGATGTAGAAAATGGCCCACATGCATAAGAGTGGACTTGTTCCAAGATTGCTCCAGCTCTGCTATCTCAGCCCTGGAAGGTGGATTTGACATATTTTCCCAATGTGCATCCCTTGTAAACATCACTTTGGTCAAGGGTGCATTTCGGGAGACCAATGTTAATATGATGCATGATTTTTAAGGCCCCATGGTGTAAGTGTCCCATGCACTTATGCCAGAGTTCTCCAACATCTTTACTCTGTACATATTTTTCCTTTCTACTTAGTGCAACGTAACCATCCACCTCAAGTTTATAAATATTTTTCACTCTAACTCCAATTTGTTTCATTTGCCCCATGGCTACATGCTTCAAGAAGTTTTTTACCTTACTGAACACAATATTATAACCTCTATCCTCCAATACAACTACAAAGATCAAGTTCTTCTTCAACCCATGTAAATACATGACATCTTTCAGATGAATATGGGAGCCTAACTACCTCTTAAATGTTATAGTTCCAATTCCTTTGGTACTGTACCACCCATCATCCCCAAGTTCTATGTGCATCTGTAGATCCTTCTCCTCTGGGATACTAAAGAATCCTTTGCATCATGTGATATGGAATAAGGCACCTGAATCTAGATACCACACACTCCCCATTACAGTGTTGGCCATGCATGCAATTAGAGTTAAGTCTAATTTGAATTGTGAGGAAAGTGCTTCACCTACTACTCCTCCTAAAGCCTACTTATAGGATTTCTTGTGCAGACACTTGGTTGCATAATGTCCACATTTATGGTAGTGAAAACATTATATTTTTCTTAGGTCCTTCTTCTTGCCATTGTTCTGGTTGGACTTTGGCTTGCCTTGGGCGTTCTTGCCCTTGTCCTTCTTTCCCTTACCTACTAAGGAAAAATTTTCTTCCTCCTCAGCTTTTGATGTTACTCCATATCTAGTGTTCCTTCAAATTTCTTCCTGCACCAAATCGAACCAAAGTCTCTCCCAATTTGGTAGTTTGTCCCTTCCATTTATAGAGCCAGGGTAACTATGCCAAGATTTTGGAAGGGCTAGGAGAGTGTAGAAATTACTTGTAGAGTCAAACTGCAAATTTTAATATGCTAAAACAATTGACTTGAATATACTTTACTCATCAGCAAAAACAATAAATGATCGATGAAATCACGAAGCATAAAAGAGAAAGAATTCAATCGCACATAACACAATAATTTTCTATGGAAAGCCACAAATAAAAACACCTGCTATTTGTGTATTGCATTAATAAAAAAATATGAGAATATTACAATTTTTTTTTAAGCTCGAGAAACCTCTGCACTATCTCAATCTATCTCACTACTTCAAAAACAAGCTCTAGCCAATACTTATCCAAATCGGTTGCCTACCAAGCTCTTATTTCCTTGTGCAATTTCCTTGGGAATTAACCCATATTTAATTGGGAAATTCCTCAATAATGAACTACGCAACCTCATAGGCCTTCCTTTGATTGCATGTATCACCTGTACATTCAAATGATTATACAACTAATAGTACATCAACCCTGAACTCCAATCTCAAGTGGGTCTTTCTCTAATCTAACATGCCTGATTTAGTTATGAGTGAATATTCAGTTTACTGGTTGAGTAGTGTTGGTTACACCCCACTATTGTAGGTTACACCCCACTATTGGATCTCCCATTTATTCCTCCATCAGTTGGAACTAGTTTAACTAAATTAAATAATTACAACTCAGAAGAACTCAAACAGGGCCCCTAAAATTTAGGAACCACTCTACATGACTCTAGATAGATTCCCAACTCAAATTAACTAAGCCAACTAAGTCAAATTAACTTAGTTAACTATTACAAGTTGCTCTGAGAATTAGAATTACAATTCAATTCAAGGACTAAATTAAACTAGGATTTTCTTGTTGCATTTTTCAACACTCCCTCTCAACAAGAAAGGGAATATATGCTACCCAATCCTGCCTTTGTGAAACTAGAATTTGCATCTTAACAATGCCTTTGTCAAAATATTTGCATCGTGCTCCTCTATAGGAATGTATTCCAGCAACATGATTCTCCTCTGCACACAATCTCGTAGATGGTGATACTAGATGTCGATATGCCTGGACTGATCATGAAAAAATGGATTCTCAGAGATTTTTATACAACTCTGATTGTCATAGTAAATTGCTATAGGATCCATCTGATGACTAAATAACCCAACAAGGATCATCCTCATCCAAATAGCCTCACAAGCTTCTTGACTAGTAGCCATGTACTATGCTTCTGCTAAACTGAGTGTAAATGATCTCTATCTCCTGTTGTACCAAGAAATTGCTACTGACCCAATACTGAAGATTACCGCTAATATGATCTTCCTATCGAATGGACTCCCTACCCAATATGCATATGTGAAGCCTTGAAGCTTCACTCCCTCTGTTTGTCTATACCAAAGACCAAACTAAATGGTGCATCTGAGGTATTTCAACACATGTTTAACTGCCTTCTAATAAAGTTTGGTTGGCTTAACCATGGCTTGACTAAGATGGTTAACGAAAAAACACATGTTCGGTCGTGTGTTCACCAAATACATAAGTGAACCCACAAGTTGTCTATAAATAGTAGCCTTCACTAATTAACTTGAAGTGGCATCCTTCTTCCTCCAGCTACTTGCTAGAGGAGTCTCCATGGGTTTCCTTCTCTCCATGTGGAACTTGTTTAGTATGTCATTGGCATACTTTCCCTTAGAGACAAACAGTTCCTCATCTCCTTGTCATACTTCCATACCAAGAAAGTAATGCATGAGCCTCGGGTCCTTCATCTTGAAGTCTCTTGCAAGATCCTCTTTGCAATATTTTATCAGCTTCTCATCACCTATCATAATCAAATCATCAACATATAATACTATAATCAACAATTTACCTTCAACCAAAATATGGTAAAGGTTTGCATTTGCTTCACTTTTGGTGAAGCCCAACCCGGAGAAAAAACTGTCAATTTTGGTGTACCAAGCACAATGTGCTTGTTTTAGTCCATACAAAGCTCACTTGAGTTTGCACACATGCGATTCTCTGTTGAAGGTCTCAAATCCTTTTGGTTTATCAATATAACTCTTCCTCAATCATACCATTGAGAAAATATGTCTTCACATCCATCTGATGTATCTTCCATACCATCTATGCTGACAATGCTAGAATAGATCTGATTGAGGAGTACCTTACTACTGGAACAAAAGTCTAATCGTAATCAATTCCCTCCACCTGAGAGAACCCTTTGAACAAAAATATGGCCTTGTGTTTCTCCACACTCCTATCTACTACTTTATTTACTTTGTAAATCCATCTAGAACTCACCACTAACTTCTCTGCTAGTCTTGAGACAACTTCCCAAACAATGTTTCTGATAATGGAGTCATACTCCTCAACCATGGCATCAACCCATACGGGTTGTTGCACTACTTCCTCGAATAAGGATGGTTCATCTCTACACTCTCACTCATCAGAGCCATGTAGCCAATGTACTGATCTAGTGACCTCCTCTGCCTACGCTATGATGTGGGTGTTCCCACATTCTCTCTAGCATCATGCATCAATCTGTCAACCTCTCTGGTGCACTTCCTTCCATCTCTAGAATTATCTGGATGAGTGGGTGCTTCACTCTCTTATCCTCTGCATGTGGCTGCTCCACATCATCCTGAGGTTCCTCCTTTGGAGCTAAAATATCCTCATCCACATGTAACTGAAGCTCCCTCTCAAGGGAACATCTCATGGCCTTCTCTTCATCAAAATTCACATATCTACGAACCACTTTCATTCTGTTGGATGGAAGATACACCCTATAGTTGTGAGGTGTATCAGTGTACCCCACAAATATGCCCAACTCAACTATTGGATCTAGCTTTTTCTGTGCATCCTTGATAACATTAAAGTAGACTGATGAACCAAAAATCCTTAATTGTGCCACATCTGGTTTCTTACCTGAAAATTCTTTTTTTGGTGTACTCATCCCAAGAATTCAATGAGGGCTTATGTTATGCAAATAAACAACTGCGTTGCATGCTTCAACCCACAAGTGAAACGATAGGCTCTGATCATGTCACATTTCCCTTGTTACTCCCACAATACTTCTATTCTTCCTTTCAACCACCCCATTCTGTTGTGTATTATGAGGTGCTATTAACTCTCGTTGAATGCCTTTTGATGCACACAATTTCTTGAATTCATTTGACACATATTCTCCATCATTATCGCTTCTGAGAACTTTAACTTTCTTGCCAGTATCTTTCTCAACAATTGCTTTAAATTCACAAAATTTAGCGAACATTTGATCTTTCTTCTGCATGAAGTAAACCCAACACTTACGAGAAAAATCATCAACAAATATAACATAATACTCGTGCTTGGCCATGGATGCTGTCAAGAATGGTCCACACACATGTGAGTGAAATCAATCAAGGATTGCTTACGCTCGACTGTCTTTATCATGAAAAGATGCTTTGGTTTACTTCTCCAATGTACACCCTTTGCATGTGTCTCTATACTCTAGTGTACCCTTGGGAAGTCCAATAGAAATTTGTTGCATGATCTTCAAGGCTCCATGGTGCAAGTGACCCAATCTTCTATGCCACAACTCATCGATGTCTTGGCTCTGCACCTTCGCTGCTTTAGTGCTCAAAGAAGTAAAGTCTTATACATCCAATTTGTAGAGGTTCTTCACTCAAACCCTGATCCGCTTCACCTGTCCTTAGGCTATGTGACGAAGGAAAGCCTTTCCCTTGCTAAATATCACATCATAGCCACGGTCCTCCAACATGGCAACTAAAACCAAATTCTTCTTCAAACCCGAGACATACATGACATCTTTTAAAAGGAGAACCAGACTCCCTTTGAAACGTAACAGTACCAATGTTGGTCGCACTATACCTCCCATCATCTCCCATCTCTATGTGCATCTGGAGGTCCTTATCCTCCAAGTCATTGAAGAACTCTTTATTTTAGTTCATATGGAATGAGGCTCCACTATCTAGGTACCCTGCACTACCCATCACCGATGTCACCATGCAAGCGTTGAAGGTGAAGTCCAACTCTAATTGTGAAGCAATAGCTTCACCTATTGCTCCTCCCAAGGGATTCTTACCGACCTTCTTGTGCAGACAATTTGTGGCATAATGTCCTAGCTTGTGACAATGAAAACATTTAATATTTGACATGTCCTTCTTCTTTATACCCTGACTAGAATTTGATTTGGAATGGGATGACTTCCCCTTCCCTTTATTTTCCTTTCCAGCTAAGGCATGATTCTCCTCATCATCATGCTTAGATGAGGATCCATCTCTGGTGTTCTGCCAAATCTCTTCTTGCACCATGTCGGAACACAATCGATCCCACTCTGGTAGCTTCTCCCTCCCATTAACTGAGTCCTAGTAGTTGTGCCAGCTCGTGGGAAGTCCTAGAAGTGCTAGGCTCACCAGATCATCTTCAACAATTATAACAACAACACTTCCAAGCTCATCCAAGATTGGGTGAACTTGGTCAAGTACTTTGGTATTGTGTCGCCCTTCTCCATCTTGATCTATCTAAGCTTGTCCTTTAATTCCAACTTCTTGTGGTCACTGTTGTTTTGAAATAGGTTTTTCAAGGCCTTCCACATTGCAAATGGATTTTTCCTTACCATGGAGGTTCAAGACAATATGATCTCGAACTCCTTCTAGGATAATCCTTATCGCCTTTGCCACACACTTTCTCCACTCTCCCAGATCTTGAGCATTAGCTAACTTAGGAACATCTTTGCCTATGAATTCCTTAAGCCTGTTGTCTTCCAAAATTGCCTCCATAATGTCCTTACAAACAAAATAGTTTGAACTAAAAATTCGAGCCTCAATCCGTAGAACGACACCCTGCTAGATCTAAAGTATGATACTGCAAATTTGATTTCTCCTGCAAAAGACAAACTTTTATTCTCCTCTTCTATAGTGATTTCAACTCCGATACCATGTAGAAATTCCTTGTAGATTCAAACTACAGATTATAATATGCTAAAACAATTGACTTGAATCTACTCTATTCATCAACAGAAACAATAAACAATCGATGAAATCACGAAGCATAAAAGAGAAAGAATTCAATCACACATAACATAATAATTTTATGGGGAAATCCACATCTAAAAACCCTTGCTATCTATATAATGCATTAATCAGAAAATATGAGAAGATTACAATGCTTTGCTCAAGCCCAAGAAGCCTCCGCACTATCTCAATCTATCTCACTACTTCACAAACAAGCCCCATCCAATATTTAGCCAAATTTTCTACCTTCCAAGCTCCTATTTCCTTGCACAATTTCCTTGGGAATTAACCCGTATTTAATTTGGAAATTCCTCAATAATGAACTACACAATCCTCATAGGCCTTCCTCTTATTGCATGCACCACTTGTACAATTCAAATGATTATACAACTGATAGTACTTTGTCCTTGAACTCCAATCTCAACTAGGTCTTTCTCTGACCTGACATGCCTAAGTTATTTATGAGTGAATCATCAATTTACTAGTCGAGCAGTGTTGGTTACACCCCACTATTGCAGGTTACACCCCACTACTAGATCTCCCACTAATTCCTCCATCCGTTCGAACTAGTTTTAACTAAATTTAACTCAGTTAAACTGAATTAAATAATTACAACTCAAAAGAACTCAACCTGGGCCGTTGAAATTTAGGAACCACTCTACATGACTCTAGACAAACTCCCAATTCGAATTAACTGAGCCAACTAAGTCAAATTAACTTAGTTAACTATTACAAGTTGCTATGAGAATTAGAATTACAATTAAATTCCTAATTTAATTCAAGGACAAAATTAAATTAGGATTTTCTTTTTGCTTTTTTCAACAGAGAGCTAGAATCACTAGCTTAGAAGATGGTACATTTTCTCCAACTCCTCCAAGCTCATCTCGAACTTGAGTGAATCATATGTTTCTAAACTTATCCCTCAATGCCAATTTCCTGGCATCACTGTTATTTTTTAATAAATCAGTGAGGGTCTTCCACATAGCAAATGGAGTTTCTTTGCAATGTAAATTCAAGACTATGTGCTCTCTCACACCCTCCAAGATGATCCTCCTAGATTTTGTAGTATCCTTCTTCCACTAGGCTAACTGTTGTGCATCTGATGCTGCTGGTTTTGGAATGTCAATTTTGGTGTACTCCAACACTCCATTGTCATCGAGTACAACTTCCATCATGTCCTTCCAATCTATGAAATTTGAGGTTCCCTCTAGGGCATACTCCAATCACAATCCATTGAAAGACACTTTCCCACACGAAAGAAAATTACTTCATTGAATCTGCAAATCGAAAATTCTGAAGGAGACGGTCTATTGACTAGTTTCTAGTGTGATTTATGTTGTGATACCATGTAGAAATTAATAAAATTTTGCTACTATTGATGAATTCGAACTGAAAACAGGATATTACAATTTTCCTCTACAATTCTGCAGAATGTGTTGGGTGTGGAGCCCAACACCCATCCACACGTGGGGGGGAGGGTGTAGGGGGGGCACTTGTCCCCCCTGCAAGGGTTTGAGGGGAATTATCCCCCCTAGATGGGGGGTTCGAGGGCTAGAAGGCCCCCAAAGCTAACAATATATGAAAATTTTCCTTGTAAAATATTGTAATTTTGTAGTCAATCTAGGCCATTCATGAGGTAGATGATCTGACATTAGAAGTTATGTTAATTTAGGGTTTTTTCCCCTAGAAGGAAACCTTCGGTTTATATGAGGGAGTTGTATTACAATCGTGTATAATTATGATTCTGAGCGAGAAAGAGAGAGGAGACTGTGTGAGAGCGAATAGGAAATTACAACGTATCTGTTGTAGGTTGTATCTCTTCATTTCACTAGATAATATAAAAGGAACGATTGACTGTTTCTCCATGGATGTAGCCCAATTGGGTGAACCATGTATATCTACGTCTCTCTTGTTTTATGTGTTTCTATGTTTTTGTTTCCACAATATTTTATGTGTTCCATTGCTTCGTTAATTAATTGATAACAAAAGGGAAATTACAACTTAGAAACACATGCAACCATCAAAACCACAAGAACACAATGATTTTATAGGGCAACCCAACTAGGAAAAACCCCTCCACTACTTTTCATTAACTTAGATGTGAATGAGAAACTATTATAATGTCTTGCTTTGATCTTTAAGCACACCCTACATTGTAAACTTGTTCTCCTGCTGACTGTCCTGCTACGGAAAACACTTAGCCAATTCAAGCCTCCAACTTCCTCCTATTTCCTTGGACAATTAACGAGAAATTGAGCTCCTAAATAATATTGGAATCCTATTTCCTTGCACAATTCCAAGGGAATTGATCACCTGCTTAAGTTTAAGCCTGTACACTCAACTAGTATACAATTGATGATTACAATGTGCCTTTTCCTCCACTCCAACAAGGCACATGCATATTTTTGGTTGACTGACTAGTTCACTAAGAGATCAATGAGTTAACAACAAACATAACTGCTCAACTAATCTTCAACTGAATCAACTAATGACTTGAGCTCAGTTACTTGAATTCAATTGAAAATAATTGAACTATAATACTAAACCTTAGCAATCATTAGACGCATAGCTCTACTCCAAGCCTATAACTCAAATTTACTAAGTTAACTAATAGACAAAGCCATGCCACTCTAGCTAACTTCCATCGAAGTCATCCTGCTGACATGGAAAATAAAATTACTAATTTTGACTAAGGCACAAGTCAAATTTGTCCTTTCTTGTTAAAATTTCTAACACCACATCATCTCAGACCCACGCTTATGGGAAAATGCTTCTTAAGGCTTGCCCCTTACATTTGGTGAGGTTGACAGAGGGAGTGACGTCAAAGTTGGCAACCATTGACAAGAAAGTTTCTGTTTGCGCTTCTCGTCCAACATTGAGTTTGATTTAACCTTCCCCGAATGTGGGCATGAATGATAGAAGGCGAGACAAAGATCCATTTGTTAACTAATATAGGAAGTGTGAGATATACAGAGGGGCACATTCATTAATTATCAAGAAGGCAACGGCCCCACTATGATTATAGGTTGTCAATCAAATACGACATGTCGTGCTATGGTTTAAGTTGTGAGGTGTTTAACCATTGACCATGTGGATGCCATGTGGCACTGTCAAGTTGGTCGATCTTTAAAAGGGCATAAATTTCAATCTAGGAATTAGATTGAGGTAAGGTTTATATCTTCAGATAGTTGTTGATGAGTTGGATGTGATGGTTGTATCCAAAGTTAATTCCACACACTTTAGGGAAGAAGAAATTTTGTAACCTCGTTCTCCATAATGAGACCATGGAGGTTAGCTTAATTAAAAGTAACACTCTCCATTGTCTGAATTTCCTCTAAAGCGGTGGGAGTGAGTGTTACACTTACCTTTGAATCATGACCATTTAAATAACCCTCAAAACTTGTATATTAATTCATGAAAAATTCAAATATTGCAACATATTATCCAAAATAAATCAAGATCATAAAAATGAAGAATCTCTTTCACTCAAATAATATTAGATCTAATAAAAAAACTAACTTTTCAAAAAAATATATAAAAATAAATAAATACCTGAATGATGATAAATTAATACTAAAAGTAAATATAATTAAGCCCATCTCATCTCTCCATCCAACAAAACTCTTCCATATACATACTCCAATATAACTAGTATTGGAACACAAAGTTAGTCACAAAATATTTCTAACACTGTAGCCCAAGAATCATAGATACTCACTATCATAATATGTTACCTACACAATCTAAAACCCCTTTTTCACTTATTCCTAATCATTAAGACTTTACAGAGCCAAATTGTTACTTTTTGTTAGTTTGGGCCATGTGGAAATAAAGAGTTAAACCAATATGAAATTCTATGAATATAGCTCTAATTTTGAAATACACCATTTTATATAATTCTAACTATTTATGTGTATGCATTTAACAACAAATGGATACACTTAAAGGGGTTTTGATCTTGATTCAATTTTTTTTCGAGGAAATATCTAAACATATCTATTTGAAGGGATCACTTTCCACCAACTTATTAGCAAAGCCTAACTCCTTAAAAAGTTGAGGAGAATTGACCCCATCACCTCCCAATAATGAGGTGATTTTATAATATATCTATCAATATTAGTGTAATATTAATATTAATATATCCGTCAATATTATTGTAATATTAATAACAATATATCCATAAAATTCCATTCTCAATGTCATCTACACCAAACAAATGGGATTGGATACAAATCCTACCTAATTTTAACGACACTAACTTGGTATACATATGATCTTTAATTCTCATAATTTTAGAAAATTCCAAAGTTGGGATAAAATGAGTTGGTATACAGATGATATCTAATTGTCTTACTTTTATAGAATTTTAAAGTTTGGATAAAAACCCTCATTTTAGATATTGTGCTTGTTAAGATTTAATCTAACGTTTTAATCATAAAATTTAAAGTTTTTATATGATAAAAGGAGTTGTCTTTGCGACTGTTTGGACTTTCCAGTGTCAAAATATGGATTCTGCACCCTAAAAAAACCCTAGGGCACTTTGATTGTGCAAGGGTTACCCATCAAACTTGTGATTTCAATAATTTCTTATTGGATTTTAGAGAAATTAGATTGGAAAAACCCACCAAAAAACCTTCTAAAAAATCTCACTAGAGACAATTCAATAAGAAAATATGTATCAAAATTAATTAATTATATACACATGTAGTCAAATTAATAAATAAAACGATTTTTTTAGTCATAATTTGGTAATATAATTTTTAGTCAGATTATGATTTTTTGTTATTTAATATATTTTAAATTTACAAATAAATTCAACATCAAACTATGAGCCATTCATTCTTTACAAATTAAACAACTTAAATGTATGATTTAAAAAAATAATACTTAATTTCAAGCAAAATTGATAAAATGCCAAAAAAAAAAACATTTCACGAGAATAACCAAAATACTCATCCTAATTAAACTTTAAATAAAAACTATTTAAAATGTTTTTATGTAAAATATTAATAAAAGATTTGTAAAGAAAATCTTAAAAAAGGATTTTAAAGGTGTATTGCTTCAATCCCATTGGTTATTTATTAAATTTCAAGCTACACAAATTTAATATAACTATAAAGGTGTGTGAAAGCATACAAAACCAAGCATATAAAAGTAAGGGGTTTTGTATGGAAATAATAAAAGGTAACAAGATTGAAGAGTAAGGCAAAACTTTGTATATAGGGAAATACACGGTAAATTAAAGAGTGGGAACGAAGAGTCTTAAATGATAAATATGAGCATGAATAACATGGAGTGTTAGTGAGGAAAAAATCATGTTTATGCAATTTGATCCCTATTATGTTTATGCCATTTGTAAATCTACAATCATGAAATAACAAATAATGAATGAGATGATTGTAAAATGTATATTTGAAGTTTCTAACTGAGTTGATTAGAAATTTAATATATATATATATATATATATATATATTATTAAAAATTTTAAGAAATTTATATTTAATTTTGAGATTTTTTAATAATTACAATTATTTGTTTTCTATTTTATTTATGAAAACTAACCATATTATATTTAATAAAATTTTCATATACATTTCTACATTTTATTTAAATATATAAATAAAAATATTTATATAATATTTAATTTTTTAAAATTATATATAATATAATATATAAAATTATAAAAATTAATGTTATATAAATATATAATTTTAAAATTATGAAATGAAAATATATAATATTCAAATTATTAAGTATAAATTAATCTTAAATATATTGTTAATTTTTATATATTTATATAAGTTTTACAATTAATATTATTATTGTTATTATTTTTAATTCATAAGTTATTTTTAATAATGGATAAGAAGCATGTTCTAAAGATGAACGACATTGGCTGGTTTCAAAACGCCTCATTCAGAATTTTTCTTAATAATTTTTACTAAAAAATACTGGGACAAAAACTATATACTCAAATACAAATTGTTGTTACATTCTTTAAAATAACATAACGGGCAATTAACTATATCCTCATCCTATCCCATAATATTTAAATATATGTTTTTTAATAAAAACAAAACTCTACACAAAAATATTTAACAAAATAAATTATATAACTTAATATTTACATCTTCACACTTACTTAACTTAGTGAGGCAGGAACATCCAGCCCCACTTCACTTAGTGAGGAAGAATCCATCCATTTCATAAACTCACCTTCAATGAGTGTGTTTTAAAAAACTTTTCCCTTTTTAGTAATGAAAAAAGTTCGAAGTTAGAAGTCAACTTAGAATTTCATTTAGCTTATGCATTTTTCATGCCTCCATGCTTCACAGGTCAAAAGATTGGTAAAATTTCTGATGTAATTTTAGAGTATATCTCACCATTTTACCACACCTGGTTGCCCACCCACTTCCCGATTCCAACCTGGTTGAGTCGCTTCCCAAGGTTAAAAAATAAATGTGCCAAATCAACCAACGAACCGAACCAAGGTTTAAGCGAGGTACACAGTGTCAAACCCCAATTGGAAAATACATAAATAGTACGCAACAACAAATGTTTGGTGACGATGCACTGACCTGGACCTTGGCTGTCCCTTTCCTCTAATTTACCCTTTACAATTGGCCTGCCTTTAACATTGCAATGTTATGTGGCATTCTCCGGCTTTCCCTTTCTGTTTGGAATGTGGATTCAACTCTTTTGTCACAGTGATTAGATGGTGGCGATCTCGCAGGGAGAAGGATTTTATGATGGGCCGTTTTTGAACTAACTTCATCCGAAACGCAGGCATTCATCTATATCCAATCTGTAAGTAACGATCCCCATCAGCTTGCATAATCTATCAGTTTCAGGTCAGATCTCTCAAAAATTATTCATATGGATTGGCCTTCTTTCATCTCTGTTCTTTTCCCCATAGTTTTAGATTGCCAGCAGATACAGAGGGCTTGATTTATCTTAAATCTGTTTCTCTGAATAATCAATCAATGCTTTGGGTATCGAATACCCAATGGAGAACTCGTTGACTTTTGTGGGTACAGCATGTCAATCGTTGTTCAGAAACCTAATTACAAATATGGGTTTTTTACTTAAGTCTTGCCGTTTCTACCAGCAGTATTAAGCCAATATTGGGCAAACGTTAAATATGGATAAAATCCCGGTTGAAGTTATTGGGAAAGTTTTGTCTAGCCTTGGTGCTGCCCATGATGTTGTAAGAGCTTCACTGACATGCAGAAAATGGAGAGATGCTGCCAAGAATCACCTACATACCCTTTCATTTAATTCTGCAGATAGCCCTGTTTACAGAGAACCCAATTCTAGCAGGCTTGAGATGCTGATCACACAGACTATTCTTCAAACAAAAGGATTGAAGAATCTTTCCATCTGCATGAATGACTCAGTTGAATTCTCAGCAGCCCCTGTGATTGCATGGCTCATGTACACCAGAGAGACATTACGCAGCTTGGTATATGTTGTGCATTCAAAACCCAGTCTCAGTGTTCTGGAAAGGTGTGGTAGAAATATATTGGAAAATTTAGTTCTAGGCTATACTACCATATCAGTTGTGGAGCCAAGTTACCAAAGGTTTCCTAGCCTGAAATCTCTTTCCCTACAGCATGTCACTATCTCTGGCATAGAATTGGTCCTTTTGTTGACTATGTGCCCAAAGCTTGAGTCCTTCTCCCTTGTGGACCCTGAGCTCACTGTCCCAGATGGGGCAAATTATCTGGAGTTGAGCAATCCCAGTTTGAAGAGCATTTATGTGGAAGACGTAAGCTTAGACAAATTGGTTTTGGAAGCCGATAACTTGGAAAGTCTGCATTTGAAGGACACTACAATTGAGCTTTTTGAAGTCATCAGTAAAGGGAGCCTCAAACAACTTAAATTTCAAGATGTGGCAATCGCTCATCTTGACATAGGAGAGCTAACTGATGATTTGAAGGTTGTGGATGTCAGCGGCTTTACCATCATGTGGCCGAAATTTAATCAGATGATATCGAGATCTGCTAAATTGAGAAGATTGCGCATTTGGGATGTAATATATGATGGTGAGGATGACGTTATGGACTTGGAGACCATAGCAACCTGCTTTCCTAAATTGAACCATCTATCTTTGTGTTATGATCTCAGGGATGGGTTGCTCCAATGTGGCATAAGAGGATTATCTCTGCTGGAAAATGTGGTGGTTCTGGAATTGGGCTCAACAGTGATTAATGACCTCTTTACTCAATGGATAGCAGCAATTCTTGAAAGATGTCCAAGGCTGAAGCTGCTTATTATTTATGGATCCATTTCTGATGCAAAACTTCGGGATGATTACAAAATGTTAGCGAGATTTACCTCTTCCATTGTGTCTCTGATGAGAAAGTTTAGAGATGTTGAGGTGCAGTTTGATTTTCAATGATATTAGCTTTTCATAACCTAGAAGTCAAATTTGAGTCATTTTGAAGGAAATCATGATAAAAATGTAATTTTTTCCTCTATATTTCTTGACTTCTGTTATGAAGAGGTAATGCCATTGATGAAATGTGAATAAGGTGTTACGATATCTTGGTAACACTCTAGGCAGCTTCTTCCTTGCTAAGTTGCTGAACATGTGAGCTGGATATGTCTGTTGGAGATGCTATGAGGTTCTTCTTGTTACAGTTTTCCTTATGATAGCTTGGTTTATCTTGATGGACTAGGTCGCTTCTTCGTCATAAGGGTTTCAACGGAGGATCTATTTGTCCCGGTAGTTAAACATTATCATGTCTCATTGCCCAACTTAGATACAATGGGTTTTTGGTATTCTACCCTCTACTTGGGCCTTATTACACCTCTATTTCTGACTGCTTGTACTCATTGTCGGATTTCCTCATTGACTTTCTTTCTCCACTCTGTATAAAGGCAGCACGTGGGCATTACAGAACCATATGAAATTCTGCATACTAAGAATTGACTGCCTTTGTGTAATATTTTCTTATTAGGTATTCAGAATATTATAGAGCAAGATGGTGACATGTGCAAAACAACGTCTACAGAATCAAGGTAATGCTACTTGTGTTTCAGCTTAACACTCATTTTACGTTCTTTAGCATGGACTGATGTGAACTACGATGCGTAGTTGGGTTTCCCACTATTAATGTAAATATTGAGCAGCAGTTCGGCATAATTGATTGTTGGAATACTCTCTGTTCCATCCGATTTATATAATTGTATTTCAAATGTCTTGGTTCTCTATATTCCATGTCATCTTTTTAATATTATTTCACTGGTTATCCTGATAGTTCCAGTGCTTGAATGTTTCCATCTCTCCTACTCTTTAATGCAGCAAGGCCTTTAGCCATTAAAACAACAGTAGGCTTAGAGATAAAGCATATGCATACAATTTAGTGCTAGTTATGGCCAGAGAAAGATATCAATGGTGTGCTGAGACACAGCACTTTATAGGCTTTAATGATTGCTATTGGTAAAAGAACATGTCAACTAACTCCAACAACTTTTATACAAGTTTACAATACTAAATGCATCCAAATCTATAAAATAGCATATTGTATGAAGTTCAGATGTATTGGTGATATCTTTCAAAGCCCCTGCTTCAAATCATTAGGGATAATTTTTATGAGCTCTAAAGGATAAGATGGAAGTGGAAAATTTGTCCCTTCTGATTATTAACATCAACGATAGGTTTACTGGAAATAATAAATAGTGGCTAACAAGCATCATCATCATCTTGAAAACAAATAGTTTGTTGTTTCTCTCAGCCATGACAATGACAGTCTTCCTAATTGTTATGAAGAATATCTGAATAGAATTTTGATTAGAAATCTTGGATTAGATAATCTCCTAAGAGTGGATCTAAAATTTACAAACATATGTTTACCTTGGTAATACTTTGCATATGTTGATTAACATGAAGAAGGAAAAAATTTAGTGCCAAGTATTTTCATTCCATTCTGTACATGCCCTGCGTTCTCTTTCCTTTAATGATGTAATCCCAACTATTTATGTTTAGATGTATTTTGAATCTTGAATCGTGACACTATATTGAAGCACAGAAAGAAAATATAGACAATACTTTTGAGTATTATATTATTAGAGAGGTTAAACCTTCTTTAATCAAGTTGATTACCAGTAATGTTTGAGAAGATTATATATTCAGAAAGTTTCCTTAGTGATTTCAAGCTTAAAGAATATGCAATTCCATAGGTTGTCTAGCCTTTTAAGTTTGTCTTCATCTATTCTCGTAAGTTGTATTTCACTGTAAACATATTTATAAGCTATATGCTGGTCATGCCAGTTTTTTAATGGTGACTGTCGTAATCAAAGTGATGACGAGATGGGGATAGGTTTTGTGTGGCAAAGATATTGAAATTTCTTATTCTGAGCTATCTGTGATTAATGAGCATATTTTCTCAATGTATCTTTATTGCTCTGAGTGAATATCAAGGTGGCCTATTAGTTGAGGTTTTGTACTAGAGAATTGACTCCTAGCTGAATGTATTTCTGTCACTATTACTATGTTATCTAGGTTCATGCATGCTGTGATCCAGCATTTTTTGGTAGACCTCTATCCTAAAATTGAAGCATTGAGGGTATAAATGGTTTTTAATACCCGTTCTTTCAAGGTTTTTTATTTTGTATTTCAAGATGGTTAAATAGATGAATTGTTATTGAACACTAGCTAAGTAGTACATGGAGGCCTTTTTGCTGCAAAAGTTGTGGTAACATGCAGGCTATTGCATGTTCTATATGACTAGAAACACAGTAAGAGGGTACTTGTGCCCAAACCGTCACTGGTGACAAAGTATGTAGCTACTTGTTGGTTAGGTTTGAAAAGCTATTTTATCCTATTACAGACGTGCATTGTAAAAATGAGATTGAAGTTATATCGATATGCATGTAGTGTTCAAATTGAACTGGCAGCTCTATGGTAAAAATTCAAATATGTATATCGGCAATTCTTAATTGATCTTGATAAAGTATTTTTTCCTTTGTTCATATGATATGCTAATCTAGATAAATTCGAAGCTCTGAATGGTCCTCATAGCCATAAACTGTTGTTTTGACACCCTTCTTCGATGCAAGAACATGTTAAGAAATGATCATTAAGGACTCGTGAGAGCAGGGAGGAGGGAAATGCTTGATTCTAAATGCTAGCTTGGTTCATTGTTCCCGAAATGTTGACCTTCACAAACATTATTGCCACATCCTGTAAATTAGGCTTATTATAAACAACCCGGCATTTAAATGCTTGAAGAGGGGAGGTCATTCTTACATCGGAATTCCTCGAATTTGTTAGTAAATGCTTGAAGAGGGGGAGGTCATTCTTACATCGGAATTCCTCGAATTTGTTAGTACTGATGGCTAGCATACTTTCTTGGAAGAGGTTGAGAAAAAGTTAAATGCTTGGCTAACTTGGCTTTCAAATCTATCATGCCATATTGCTACAGTCAAATCAATTCCTCTCCAGCTCCCAACCTAGATCCGGTGATGGTGGATTTGTAGGTTAGAAGAAGGTGATTCACCACGAACAGA
This sequence comes from Pinus taeda, assembly GCA_000404065.3. Lineage (NCBI taxonomy): Eukaryota > Viridiplantae > Streptophyta > Pinopsida > Pinales > Pinaceae > Pinus > Pinus taeda. Next base: position 80,782 of record APFE030555831.1, on the reverse strand, counting down.
TTATACAGAATTATATGAATAGAGAATCAGTAGACAGTTTACACCAAATTCATACAGGAAGACAGGCTAAATTGGCATCAATGGAACTGGAATTCTTCATGACCGTTGTTCGAGCTAACCAGATCGTGAAAGATCAACAATGCCTTATCGTATTGAGCAGTATTATCTGCTCATGGTCCAGTTGGGGCAGATCAATGTTGATTTTCTAGCGCATCCAAGACTAGTGTAGTTTTTCAAAATTGATAACTACTTCCAATAATATATTCAATATCCTTTTTGCATTCCAATCATAAAGCAGTTATACATGAAAAACTTCAACAATACAATTATATCAACAGAGCAGTGGAGACCAAATGAACAGTAAACCAGAGACAAGAGACACCAGAAATTAGGCTTTAAGCCAAGAAAAAACCCACGATGGGAAAACCCAACCACTTCTTTCCTTATGAGAGAGAAATTATGTTCATCAATAGTACATCAAAATATTCCAACCAGATTCCAACTATCTGACCTCAAATGTCCAAGTCAAAACCAGTCAATGAAGAGAGAAAAGTCAACGCTGGTCAAAGATTACAGTCTGCACAGGGGCCGAATTTTGGCCTGTGGTAGCCGAACAGGGGGCTGAATTTCAGTCCTGAAGTTGCCTCAAAAAATAGTCAACGAGTTAGTCAAAAGCCTCAGTCAAAGCCTCAATCAAAGCATGTGGTCAGCCTCGGTCAACAAGCCAGAACAAGGATGAAATCTCAATCAAACAAAGTCAAGATATCTCTGCAATCTTTGGCCCACCAAGACAGTCAAAACCTTAGTCGAAATTCAAATAAAAGAGTAAATGCTGGTCAACGCAGATTAGAAAGCTTCCTTGACTCCTTCACACGTGTGATGTCTCTTTGTGATTTCAGATCGAACTTGAGTGTGATGAGATGGTCCAAATGAAGTCCAACGATGCCATATTTATACGAGGCATAAGAGGTGGCTTTTTCACACATGTGGGGCCGACTTGGTCAAAGTAAAAAATATGAGTTTTCTCAATTGCCTGCCAATGAAAATGCTGACCATAGCTACCCAAATTTTCAACACTCCCTGTAAGCTAGGTAGGCACTTTTCATTCTCTCTCAAAATCAATTTGGCTCACAACCTAAGGGACAAGCACAAGTGTCTCTCTCTATCAAGATCAATCTCCCCGACCAATCCATAGGTCTCTTAGAATCCAACTCAAGGGAGAGATCATCAATCTCATCATAAGGAAAGATACATAGCATCCAACACATCCCACAAGCCACAATCCCATGACATCTAAGTCAATATCCCACTCACTGGTGGGACCAAAACAAACACATGCACATGTTATATCTTCTCAACCATATACAAGGTCTCACAACCCACAACCTAAGGAAGGAATCCTAAACTCAATCATACACATAGGGTACATCTCCCCGACTAGAAGGTCTCTTGGCCTACAGCCTAAGGGAGGAATCCCTATCTCAATCCCCGAATGTATAGTCTCCCTGTCCATGACCTAAGGGAGAGAACACAAAATCAATCCATACCTTAGAACCAAGCTCCTCGACCAAACTCACTGCTCTCTTGATCCATTGACCTAGGGCAGTGACAATCTTTCCGACCAATCCGTAGGTCTCCCAGCTGCAACCTAAGGAAGATTGTCCATTACATGATGTTGTATGGTCAATGCTCCCTCTCACTCAGAGAGGGGTTCTCAACAACTCCAAGTTGTTCTTTGAAATAAGCAAACTTCATACGAGACAACGACTTTGTCAACACATCAGTGACTTGTTCATAAGTAGGGACACATTTGAGCTTCACAACTCCCCTCTGGATAATAATCCGAATATAATGATACTTAATCTCAATGTGTTTCAACCTGTCATGGAACGTCGGGTTCTTAGAAAGCTTCTCACAACTTTGATTATCACAATATATAATGACTGATTCCAACACTTTATCAAACAAACCAACAAATAATTTCTGAAGCCACACAACTTCACAACAGGCAGAACATGCAACAATATATTCAACTTCAATCGTGTTGGAGAATGTAACTAGATCCGATCTTCATAATTTCCTGTGTACTTATGACATTGTATATTTTTGTAAAAAGAAGAAAAATAATTATTATTTGCTAGCATGGGTTTCATGCCTAAGTTGATTTGTCACTAGGTCAAGCATGTTCTTCATGCTTCTAGGGTTTGTCAAGTCAAAAGAGCATTTGTCATAAGTTTTGAAGTCAAGTCCCATTTGGACTTTGTTTTTTCCTATTAATGATTTTCTATGACCATAATTATCAGTGATTTATAGTACTTTATCCTTCTAATCAAGAAATGTGTCATGATGCATTAACTAATCCATTTAGATGACATTGTTATAGGATCCTAGAATCATTATATACATAGAAGCTTTATTTTTATTAATACTCAATTTGATCTCCCAATCCTTTACTAACATGCATACATTTTATATCATCCCTTATGCCATTTCTACATGTCTAAAATCATGTTTTTCTATTACTTCTTTTTATTTATTTTTAATGCATAATGAGAAATAAAAGACTCAATTACACTAGCATAAATTAAAATCACAAAACTATTATCATCAATTTTACTCGTAGTCTCCAGAACAGTGGATTGATGTTCAACTTAATAGTTATTCACCATTGCCTATATCTAATGGGCTTTGGCCAAATCCCTTGCTGTACTCTACTGTTGTGGTTGGTTTGATATCCCTGGCATCTAAATATATTCCCTCTTATAGTGTGGACCTCAGCAAGTTGAAAACCCCCTCTTAGGAGCTTGGCTCCCACTAGTTGAATTTAATGTTGGTTCATAACTATATTGGTAAGATCAAGACGACTATGTTGGATGATAATGTGATGTCGCACGGAACTATTGTGTATAATGTGATTGTTGTGTTGTGAATCATCACTGTTTTGTTGGTGACCGATATCGTGGCCTCTAGTTCCCTACTAACCGTCCTTGGTTGTTTAAGATTAATCCTTTCTAATGGTTCTTGCGATTTGTGCTAGTCCCACTAGTTGTTGAAGTCATTGCAGCTCTAGGTACTCCTAATACAATAGACCTTGATGGTCTACGCTAACCCCTACTCATAATATCTTCTACAACAATAATGGCTTGCTACACTACCTCATGCAGGGAGGAAGGCATTGGGATTCTTACTGTATCCCATATGTTGAAGTTCAAACCATCCACAAACTTGTTGACCCTTTACTTTTTTGTGTTCAAATGTGGGTCATATCTAAGTAAATCAGGCCTCATACTCAAGTATGGAATTACCACTTTATCTCATGGCATTCAACTTGTTAAGTTTCCTAATTTTCCTTCCAATAAACTCCTCCAATAAATAACATTCTTTGAACTTGTTTTCAAAAAATTCCCATGTTACTTTTATAATGTCCATGTCCAATTGTGGTAGAAGTGTCTTCCACTAGGGCAGTGCACTTCCCTTTAGTTGAAACACCCCCCATTCTCACTTTCAAATTTAAGGTGTAATCCCTAAAAGTGAAACACCACCCATTCGCACTTCAAATTTAAGGTGTAATCCCTAAAAGTGAAACACATGGCCATATTCTCTAGCCATACATCCATTGCTTGATCATCTGTAAACGACCAAAATTCCATAAATGTTATCTTCATTGATTCCCAATGCATGTTGTTATTGACCAGATTTTGGGACCTTTCAGCGTGACTAGAGGGTCCTCCTTGCTCTTGGTCCAAGTGGTTCATTAAAGATATAAACATATGTCAGAAGGATCTCACTAGGTTTAGTACTTCCTCGGCAAGGATCTTTTCTTATGTTGCAACATGATGCTCTTCATTTCTAGTTGGGGATATGGGTATAAGATGTGGAGGTGGTGCCATGTCATAATGTCTCACAACACTACCCCTTCCTCTTCCTTTACTATCAACTACCTCTTGCAACTCTACGTCTTCCTCTTCCCTTACTATCAACTACCTCTTGCAACCCTACCTCTTCCTCTTTATTTACCATCCATATGACCTGATACAATAAATCACATTCACATTAGATCATTATGTACAAATAAATGTGAAAATGTTATGATGGTTCCAAAGTTCTAGTACACAAACTATGCTCTGATACCACATGTAACAACGTTCAGGTAATGTAGACTCCACTGAATATTTTTTGAACTGAAATAAATACCAAATTTAATATCTCCAAAAACTTGACTATATAATAGCTTAGACTCATCTTTCAACTTAAGTTAGATACAATTACTTTGGTGATGTCAAATTTCTAGCCTAATGGGTTGAGTTAAAGCTAACGCGAAGCACTAAAAATTAACGAGAATCCTTTGAACATTATATATATATATATATATATATATTTTTTTTTTTCAAAATGGTAAATTCAATATCATCTTTGTATCTAATTATGAACTCTCAAGGCTGGTTTAATTGATGATTGTATATGAATACCTCATTTGATTTTTCCATTTTCATTGCATAAAAGAGAGTAATTTAATTTAATGTTTACATTATCCTTCACTAGGTTGTTGACGTCAGGGAGATGAAGTACGAGCGGTGAGCTAGGGTTTGTTCTTCTTTCATAGTTTTACATGGTGTCACCACAGGCTAAGAGATCACAATGCTCAGATCAGGTAGGCCAAGGGAACACAATTGATATTTGGGACTTCTAATCATTCTCGGGAGAAATAAAACATATTGGTTTGCAGAGAGATACAGTAAAAGTGGTCCTCTTTATCTTTAAGGATACTCAAGAACTGAACACGACATTGCTCTCCCAATTCTCAGGATCTCAATGCCTCTCCACTCTCTCTTTTGTGGATGTGCTGTTTTTGATTACTTTCCGGATGGTGTTTGTTGGCGAATTAGGAAAACCCATGTAGAGCGTTTGTATCCGCTTTTCTCAGATCATTGGTCCCTTTTACTTCTTCGTTGGTGGTATGAAGGGGGATTGAGCAGCTTTGTGGGGGTTCTCAAGGCTTCAATGTCTTTTTTTTCCAATCTTTTTAGCTCCGTTGCCCTCAAATTGAAGTCGATCTGACTGAAAAAACTCCTTTCCTTCGTCTGTTGGGATTGGTGGGTTGGTTAGAAGGACTAATTCATTCCTAGTGTGCTTTTGGATGGGTTTTCGGGTTGCACATCCAAATCCTCACATTTTTCACTCTTTCGCAAGGGCAATGCAAGCTTGGGATGCCCACGAAGGAAATGCTCAACTGGGTTGGCCCCTGTGGTTGATATGGGGTCTACGGTTTTGAAGCGGCCAGTATGCATGAGGGATTTGTCTTCCCAAGGGAATCCCCATCATTTTTTCCTCTCTGATTTGGAAAAAAGGTAGCTACAGATGGGAAAGGAAACCTTTCAAGTTTTCTTCAAAATCATAATGGGAAGACTTCCGTTTTCTAGATTAGGGCTCACATATGGTGGAAAACAAAGCATTTAGAATAGTCTAGGTATAGCGACAATTTTTCAATGTTTGTTATTCAAATGGGAAATGCTATAGGACTCCCTCTAGAAGGACTATGGCATCATCTGAAACTCCACCATCGTTTTAAATCTAACGCTGCATGGTAGAGCTTAGAGCTTTAGAAACCCTAGTGGATCTATCTCTTTCAAGGATGTAGTGAAAGGTAAGACTCACATCTTGTCATATTAGATCCAAAACAACCCAAGGCCTTATATTGTAGAACAAATGGAACAAGCACCATTCATGGAAAATTTTTCAAAGGTAAATTCTCTTTTTCTTATTCTAAAAACTAGGGTTGTTATATGTAGATTCAATGGTTTCCGACCTAGATTTGACGTGTTACAAAAATGGGTTTTCTCTACATAAACTCCCAACTAGGATATATATTTATGTTCCAATGGTTTTTTCATTTTTCAATTTGATACATAGAAAGATCTGAAGTATGCCCTAAATGATGTGTCATGGTTTTGGGGTAGAGTAGGGCTCTTCATTACTCCATGTTTACCGGATTTTGATGCTACAAATATGGTGGTCTCAATAATGTTGGTATGGGTGAGACTACCCAATCTCCCTCTTCCTTTCTAGCACCATAAGGTCTTAGAGGATATTGGAAACGCTCGAGGAAAATTCAAAAATATGGCCTTGAAAGAATTGAAAAAAAAAATGTATCTTTACTTTTGCTAGAATTTGTGTAGAGATAGACCTTAATGAAGGTCTACCTGACCACATTCAACTGAAACATAAATTTTTTTGTGGACCCAAGTATTATATTACGAGAATAAGCCGTTCAGATGTTGAATATGCTTTCAAATAGGACACTTGCAAAGCACATGCCTTGATCCCCAGGATCTGAAAAGGCTCAAAATTTGAAGTCCTCAAATCTTAGGAAAATTGGCACCAAGTCCTAGAGCTCGGTGAGACCTTTTCAACGGTGTAAATGGCACTTCAAATTGAGTTTGTATGATAAAGTTATGCTCATTTGAAGTTTTGGCCAAATAGGGAAAATTTTGGGCATTGACAATGCCATGCGGCACCCTCAGAAGAGGCCACATGGCACCATCAAGAAGTGCCATGTGGCACCATCTAGGAGGCTCCATGTGACACCTGTAGGAATTTACAGGGTAAGTTCCTCAGACAGAACACCAAAAGGACACCGCTCACAAACAAATCACAGATCAATACACCAGTATTTTGACGTGGTTAAAACTCTCAGAGAGGGAAACAGTCCACGGCCTGCGCCAACGTGGCTACTACAGGCAATTTATTAATAAAAGAATGAAAATTTACATAAGCTTCTCTCATGCACGGTTAACCTACAAATGACCCTCCATGCGCTTTAAATAGAATTCATGGACCAATCGGGTGTCAAGCCACGGATCAAGTGTCGGTAATACCGAGGAGAGAATGAACCGTCGGATCACTATATATCGTGACCGTCGGATTGTAAGTTACAAAAGTACATAGTAAAGAAACACACTTTACCTAACTCTACACTAGACTAAGTTATACTTAACTATTTCCTATGTGTCGGAATATCCTAACATTTCTGTTATTGTAGTGCTTGTTAAAAGTCTTTTTTTGTGCTTGAGCAGGGACTTGATGGGGTTTCCCATGAAGTTATAGTGCTTGGCTTAGTATCTCTTCTAAGGTAGTGCTTATCAAAAATTTCTTTTTTGTGCTTGAGTGGGGACTTGATTTGAGTTGCCCATGAGGTTCTTGGTTTGGCATGTCAAAGGGCCATTTGGGGAATGATGAATGATTGGTTGTTAAGAGTGTCATGTCAAGTTTTCATGCAGATGTGTTCTTCTTAGAAGTAAAGCTTCTATTTGTTGTTTTTCAAATATGATTTTTTTTTTGATATTTGGTTTTGCATTGTTTCATGTATATATATGTATTTGTACTCGTACATGGTGACTATATGTATGCATGTATGTGTATGTTTATCTTGGTAGCTTAGTGGGCTAGATCAAGTGGTTGAGTGCTTTTACCTTCATGTAGGAGGTCTCATTGTTGATCCCCTGGTGCGCTACCTCTATTGTGTGCCTCAATTGATGTCCCTACTAGGTTAGGGATTGTAATTAGTATGGACAAGTTTATATTAGGTATTGTTAACACCTATATTGCATCTGGATGCACATGTGCTGATTCAGAGTTTTTGTAGTATGGCATACTAATCCTAGCCTTCAAAGTCTTGGGATGTAGGTAGTGGCTTCTTTGGTTGTGCATTCTTGAGAACTTTGGTTGAGTCTCAAATCTACTTGGTTGGATGGTGTTGTGCTTGTTGCTTATGTGGTTGATTATCACGGGTTGGTTCTTCTTTGTAGTGGAATAGCTTTGGTTGATGATTATGAGATGTTCCTTGGTCCTATGGGATATCTTTTGTAGATGTTGTCCTGGTTGCCCTTGGACTCCTTTTATTATGACCTTGGTTCATGGTGAGATTACTAGAATAGTTCATTTATATTCCCATGGCACAAAGCTTTTTTAAGTATACCCTTGTATAATTGCAGGTATGTGAGGATGATTTTATGTTATGAAAAGGGGCCACCCCCTATGTTATCAATAACTAAAGCTATGAGGGCATGCTATTGACTTAAATTGATTTAATGAGCCATTCTCAGTTACATTGTTTGAATTAGCTCATATGTAGACATGCATGGCTTAATCTTTGAGACATGCATATGATAGTGGGGTACATTTATTAAGTATTACTAGGAACAATCATCCCTTCACACATATAACCCCATGTATTATTTACCCATATGCTTGAGAGGGGCAGAGATGTTGAGGAGAGATTATTATATTATAAAGGTTTGTTAAAATTTCCTTGAACCCTACAACATGGAAATTTACTCCCTAGCAGATTACAGATCTACTGAATTAAAGCACATCTGGGATCTTAACAAACTTAAATAGCAGAAGCAAATTAAATAACAGATATCAATCACATAAGAACACAAGTTTTCTGCCTAATCAAACAACTCTTCATTTATTAAATTGAGAACTTGCTTGGGTTCCTTTACTGGGAAATGGTCCTATGAGGAAATTACATATACAACAATAAACTTGGATTTGGTCTAGTTGATCCCACCCTAGATCTGTCCTTCGGTCTATCTCTTAGTTGATTTAGATCTTTGTTGCTGCTCCTTGCACCTTTCTTGGATCCAACAAACATGAATGGAAGTCCTTCTCCACCCAATCACTGAGATCTCACTCTCACTATGTCTTTTGCTCAAGATGTCTTGTGTGTCTTCTCCCTTGGCCTAGCCTTTCTTTTATAAGCTTGAGTTATGATCAAATCCACAACCCTAATATCCAAAGGGATTGATGGTTGAGTTGAGATTGATAGTTGAGATTCATCCAGTTCACTAATGCAAAAACCTTTGCATTTCATTAGATTCACTAACTTTCGTCTTATAAAAGAAATTACTTTAATCACTAAATTAATTGCTAAGGTTAACTGTGTATTAGGCGATTTCTACATGCCTAGACACTTAGGACTAAGTAAAAGTACTTGCTGAAGCTACAAACATCAACAATGGGGGATTTTTGGTTTAAAGATTAAACTCTAAAGCATCCATAGCTTATAGTTTAATGATATATTGTATTGTGAAAGGGGATACTTCCTATTGGTGAGCTAATGAATTATGTACCCCCCTTTTTATAACTATATGATTCGAGCCCATCAAATTTAATGTACCATGATTTGGTTGGAGGGGGCCGAGGGGAGGGTGGGGAGGCGCATCTGCTGAAAAGGAGCCATGGTGGTGTCAAGTTTCTTAATCATGCAATGAAGAGGGCCACCACACATTTTGAAGAAGGAGACATTTATTAATGGATTTTTTTTATGAATCAGTCCAATGAACAATTGTGGGATTGGTTTTATATGGCCATATATACATTTTCAATTTCCTAACAATTCATTGAGCCACCAAGCATATGATCATGTGATGGAACCGCTTGCATTGGTTTAAGAGGTGGTGAGGCCACCTTCAAAATAAAATATGAGCCACTTTGATGAATGATGATTATTACATTTTCTAGTCGCTTTGTTGAGTCAAATGCATCAGTGGACTTGTGCTCTTGCTTTATTTGGGTCCCCTATTCAACTTATGGAATGAGTCTATTGCAGCGGGGCATGGACATATAACTCTGGGTCATCTTTTGCCATGAATAGAGTGTCGTACCCGACCTCTACCTAAATTATGGTGTGAGTGCAAGTTTCCATTTACATGATGATACATCATGGAACCTTGATAAAGGTTTGCCTATCAAAGCCAATAGATAGATTGGGATACTTCTTACAATTTCTGGAACAAAGGAAATATCATTTTTTATTGTAAGAGGTTGAGCTAGAAATTCTATTAAAATAGCAGCTCCCTCACTTTTGATGTATGGTTGGATTTGGGAGAACTCTTTCCCTTGGAGCAAAATGGCAAGTCTCCTAGAGGTGCTTGGAGAACCAACAATTTCTTGTAGGTGAGGATGTTTGTATATCTTTTATTATTGTTCCCGTTGTGGCTGATATAGCTAGACATATTTTTTATGGTTTGAAGGTAGTGAACTATTCCCATCTTCTATTTCTTGTTATCATTAGAACTTTGTTGATAAATATTTTTTTTCTCTAATTGTGGATTGGAGCTTCTCATACATGGTTCTTGATAGTTGTTATGTCCTCAAATATTGGGTGCTTTCTACATTACAACACTCTTGACTATATTTCTACAATATAGTGAAGCAAGGAAAGGGGCCTTTTAGCTTGTACTTTTTAGTGATATTCTCCCTTTACCATCTTTAGAACAACTTCCCCTTTGAACCTTATTATGACTCCATTCATCCAATGGGTTAGGCATTGACTTCAAGTCCTCTCATCCCCTTTTATTTTTGTAACTTTTTTCAAACCTATTTTGTTGGAAATTTCCCTTCACATCCCCTTGCACTTCATAGCTTTAATTTCTAGCAACCCTAATTATGGAAGGCTCCCTTGAGCCAAAGGAGTGTCGACCTGAAGAGCAGAGGAGTGTTGGAAAGTTGTTAATCACTGTTGATTTTAATGTACCTTGGACAAATGGTTTCCCATGGGTTAGTCTCTACCCGAGGAAAAGTGCCCAAAATAATTCTTTTCCTAAGTGTGACTTTATAAAGTGAAAGTGACTTTATAAGTGGTAAAGTCAATGTTAAATTATAAAGTGAAAAGTGACTTTAGAAAAAGTACAATGTGGGTACTTTATTTAATGGGTGAGTTAAAAAATAGAAAGTGAGAATTAAATGCACATTTATTCTCATCCCTTGATCTAAATGAATCTGAGCAATTAGATCTTAGGGTTGCCCAAAAGTCATTTAGAGAAACAAAAGGGGGAAAAGAAAAGAGACTGCATTCATTCTTCATGAGCAAATTGGAGAAGGAGGCTGAGAGCTGGAGAAAAGTTTTGAAGGAGAAATTTGTTGCAACAAGCTGAAGGAGTGATTTTTGGGCAAAGATGGGTATGAAAATCAAGGCATAGAAGACAACAGAAGGTACAGTACGAACAACATTGAATGCTATGAGATGCACGCCGTTCGAGAGAAGTTTTGAAAAAAACCCGTACAGTCTGTACAGTGATACAGAAATCCATACAATTCGTACAGTGGTATCCGTACAATATGTATTTTCAGCTTCAACTGGGCACAAAAATCGAGGCAAAGTGGGCACGGTATTCAAGGAGTTTTGTTTTGTCTGCAAATGTATTTTTCCTGAACTTGAAAGATAAATAAATTTGAAAAACTCTCTAACAGGTTTTCCCCAGAGAAGATTGAAGGGGTTTTGCTTGGGTCTAAGTTGACCAAAATTTTATGTGTGTTGCTGGTCTGTTTATGTCCATATTTATTTTCAGCACGGGTCCTATTTTTTTAGCAAAACATTGGTGATGGCTAAGTCCTTTGTGCATAAACAAAATACATTAAAAAACGAGCTAAACAGTTGACCTGATCAAGATCATTTGGTAGGTCCTATTTGACCAATTGAAATTTGAAACCCTTTAGTTGGCTAATCAGTGACTTGGTCAATCCACTTGTTTACATGCTTTTCGTTTATGGTAAGAGTATTATATTACTCACATTGTTGTGTTAATGTACATAGAAGGCCTCCATTATATAACAATGGAGGAGGCCCATTGTTGGATAAGGATAGCTACGACAATTGGGTACATGCAAGTTCCTATGTGAGCTTACAACTCACCATACTTAGGTCATAGGGGGGGTGTTGGAAAAGACAACTCCAACACCCCCCCACAAGCGAAACATAGGGAGTAACTAAAGAGAAAAGAAAACAAAGAATGGGTCCTAGAAATGAGGCTTGATTAGGTACCCATGTACAAACTCTCATAAGTGGAGAAAGAGAGAAAAACCCGTAGGAAAAAGCTCCCCCCCAAAAGAGAGAAAGATGACAATCCTCAAATTATCATAGAGCTAAAATTGTAGATCCCATAACGATCCACTAAATGGCAAGAACATAGGCCTACTCCAATCAAGAAGTACGAAATGCTGAAGTACCAAAATTCTGAAGATGAGAGTCATGAACCTCAATGAGGTCGTTCAATCTCTGAAGTATGATTGTTGCAGAGGCATAAGGGTGCAATGTTGGAATCATGATTGTTGTTACAACAAAACCCGCAGGTATTAGTGAACGGACACATCGTTATAGTTAACGGATCCACGAGAGGCGGTTAGGCCATGTCATGAAACACCCAGGGAGAGCTAGATTATCCAATGCCCAAAAGGAAAACACTGTCAACATCTCCAAAAAATGCTTCAAAGAAACTAGGCATCGGTAAAGAACCGGGACAGGTTTCAAACAAAAGCAACACCAACAACGAACAAACAAACAATGAGGCCTGTCAAGTATGACAAACTTAGTTCAAATGTCATACAACAACACTCCTGAAGTTTGTCTGAACACTGTCACCGTCACATTGATCAAACACAAAAAATGACAACAATATTTGCCACCATCTAGCTGGCCCCACCCCCCCTTAAACACAACTGCGGAAGGAGCAAGAATCAGTAGTCTTCATTGTCAGCAAAATTCTCTCCAAACACAACTAAGGGAATAACGACAATCAACAATGAACAATTAATGCAATACAATGATATGAATTCTTCAAGCATTGGTTCAAATGATGCTACGACCATTCATCGATCCAGCCATAGTTGATCTTGATGGTTGGCATTGGTCCACAATTCATTCTTTCACGTCTCTTTTGTAACGATCTGAATGCAAGACTAGTATGTGACCAAGAACGTTGGGGCCTGAATGATCTCCTTTGATGAGGATGAGGAGATGCCTCAGTCTTTGTTTTTGCAGATTCAAATTTGGGTGCATTAACACTATCATTTGGAATGACATCAACAACTATGTCATTGATCTGTTTATCATAATCAACAGGAACATTTTATTCAAGTACCTCATAGTTGGATGTAGGTGATGAGGCAACAACAGGATCATATCCAAGACCTGCTCTTGATGTCTGCAACAATTCCCTATCCATTCTTTTGAAGTCCTCCTCCAGTATATCCCGTTTTACTCAGCAATTGGGATCCAATACCAGTAGTATGCTTTTCAAAACTGGGTGTGACAAAGGCATGTGATGCGTCATGATCATCAGCTTTAGTCTTTTGACAATCAACATCATCAAGTGTGGAAGAAGGAGAGCTTGGCACCTTAACATCAACTGTCTCCATCTCAAATTTCTGAAGACGACTAACTTCCAATTCAAGTTGTTGCTTAGACACTTGCAGCTTTTGAATGACTTCATCCTTCTTAATTAGCTGTTGAGACAAGGCATCATAATCTTGTTTCAAAAAATGATATTGCTCCATCATTGTTTCTTTTAAACAATCAATCTCCATAATGTGTTGATTATTTTGCTCTTCTAGTTGCTTCTTCAAATTTGAGTCAGAAAAAGACTCAACTTCCTCCTGCAGGTCATCAAGGAGGTCAATCTTCTCTTGAAATTCATCTGCAAGCATCTGGAGATATTTTCCAATGGTTCATTCCAAATGGTCAACCTTTTGGATTTTCTCAGCTTCTGATTTTGGCAACCTATTATGAAGAGTTGGATTTTCAGCTTGCAAAACAACTACCATTGGTTGTAACTGAAGGACTTCTTTTCATCTGCTGCCGCCTTCTCACGAAGCTCCTGCAATCTTTTACCCATCTTGAAAAGTTGATGAATGTGTTTTCACAAAATCAAAAGTGCTACAAAGGAAGACCAATGATGACAATAGCTTCACGCTCCCAATCACCACATAAATAAAACCAATTCAACTAGTTTTGCATGACATCTGTCAAAGCACCAAGTGTTTCCTAACCACCCACCATCAAAGCATTGTCAATCAAATACATATATGAAAATCCTTTTCATATGATTTTAACATTTCTTCATTTTAATACTTGAAACCTTAATAAAATTTTAATCATAAAACTTCCTTGCTAAAAACCCAAAAAGAAAATTTCTTGGCCCAACATTAAAGTATGAAGGCATGGATTAAATCAATGCAAAAATGTGTTCATCGATCTAAGGTGGAGATTAAAAGAAAGAAAAAGTCTATCATTCCACCTCCTTTGAGCAATTTGCAAGGCCAAAGTTCAGTGAAATTTGCCAATCCATGCACTAGTTGCAGGCTTCGACACGTTGTACACAATCTTGTATAACATATTCTGGCATCTCAATGAGCCCTCTGTCACCTTGTCACACCTACTCGATCTTAGTAGACAAAGAGAGCCAAAACTTATTGTTGATTTGTTGCTTGTGGAATTCGAAGTCAATTTCGTCTTGGGATTTATCCCCTTCGAGGGATGAGAGATATAAATTGGAGTTCAATCCACTGGTTTTGCCATCTAGGCACTTAATCTTCGTGCTGAAAGTACCATAGCGGAATCTCCTCAGCGTTCTCCAACGTGCACCACCCCTTTCATCAGATGTAATTGATATTTCGTCTTGTTCTCGATTATGATGGAAGACTTCGGGAGTGTAATCAACTGCAATTTCCTTCAACTTTGTTTCTAGGACAAAATTTGGAGATGGGTAAGCGCCCAGCTAGGAGATCGCTGCCCCATAAGCAACAATTTCAGGCTTTTGGTATTTCAAGTGCAAAGCCCAGCTTGATTACATATTTTGGAGGATTTCAAGCTGAAAATATCGGTTGAAGACAATTCCGATTAATTCGACTGCTAGAAGAAATCAAATCTCCTTCACATCAAATTCGTTGCTTGGCAGAAGATTGAAGGCGACTGAAATGTCAAAATTGCACAACCATTCCTGAAAAGAGGGCCCCAGATAGCCATGTTCCAATGAACTTAAGCAACTGATGTCCCTCTCTGCCATCTTACTAGAAAACCCCAAGGAAACCTCCTCATCTCCAAACCGAGATCTGCATTAAAAAATAAAACTAAACTCAAAAATAATTAAGAATGTCCCTAGCACTGTAAGAAACACGTCAATGCCTTCTACGAAACCCTAGCTCGTGACACCAAAGTTTTCTGGTGAGAATGGTAGTTATTTGACATTACCCTAAAAGACTAGAATCCTCAGGCTCTCTTACTCCAAACCTTCAAGCCTTGAACACCGGCAACGGCCATAACCAAAATTTGGGAAAGATCCCTGTGAGCCCCAACATCCAAACTCAAAGAGAAAACTTCATTCGGATCATTAAAAAATTAGAGAACTTCAAAAAACGAATTCTGCAAGGGCAGGAATCGCCTGCTCTGCTACCATGTAAGAGTATTATATTACTCACATTGTTGTGTTAATGTACATAGAAGACCTCCATTATATAGCAATGGATGAGGCACAGTGTTGGATAAGGATAGCTACGACAACTGGGTACATGCAAGTCTCTATGTGAGCTTACAACTCACCATACCTAGCTCATAGGGAAATGAAGCGTTGGAAAAGACAACTCCAACATATATATTATAATATATATATATTATATATATATTCTTTTTATCGTTTTCTTTAAGTCATGATACATTCTAAGACATACAATGAACTTGAGTTGTAGTAATTTACTACATGTCCTTTAGAGTTCATATGTAAAAATTTTGAAATATAGGTTATGCATGTTCTCATGCTGGTAAGTACGATTGAAATGATAAGGTGGCAACAGTGAAGAATTGGCAATTTTAAGAAAAATCCTTAGCAAGATTGGGAGTAAGTTGTAGTGGCAGTCTGTAGGTCCGTAAATTTTTTCTCAGATTAGTAATGAACACAATAAATCAGTAATTTTGCAAAATCTGCAAGAGACTACAGCAGTAGGAATTTGAGTTTGAAACAAAATACAAAGAATATTGCTTGTTTCTGGTTTGTCTGTAGGTTCTTAACAATCTTTTTTTTTCTTTCTCTCTCTCTTGACATTGCAAGACATTTTCTTTGCTGTTTATTTTACAGTTTTATCCCTTTAGAAAATAATAAGCTTAATATCTTACATGAATCATCTTTATCTAATTTTTTTTTGGTGTGCTTTTAGGACAATCCTTCTGATAAAGATATAAACCAAGGAACACTCGTTGTTTTTAACTTGGATCCATCTGTGTCAAATGATGACCTTCGGCGAATTTTTGGAGCTTATGGAGAAGTCAAAGAGGTAAAATTTTAGTTTTTCGTTGATGTTATAGTTGTGCTTAATTTGCTATTACTAAACATGGTATTTGTAACAGATAAGGGAAACCCCCCACAAACGACATCACAAGTTTATTGAGTTTTATGATGTAAGAGCAGCTGAAGAAGCACTTCGAGCTCTAAACAAGAGTGACATTGCTGGCAAGCGTATCAAGCTTGAACCTAGCCGTCCTGGTGGAGCAAGGCGAAGGTATTGGTCTTGGATAGGAGTTCATTTTTCTGATTTTTGATATTCCTAGGTTAATTTTTGTTATGCATTATTATTCTAAGGTCTGTTTATATGATCAGTCTATTTTCATTTGTAAGAAATGTCAAGCAGATGGTTGGAGGGTTTTACTTGATATAAGAATTGATCAAAATTTTTGTTATACTAGCAAGAAACATGTAATCATAGCCCAAGGCAATTGGATATATAGTGTCTACTTAATCCATAGATGATGTTTGAAAGAAAGATATCTTGGTTATACCGAGTCCCTAGATATTAGTGACTACAAATTATGTGATATTTTTTACCATGTCATTCTCTGAAATGTCAATTCTTTTGCAAGCATTTCTTGGAGTCAATTTCTTCATCTATTATGCATGATGCAAATATAGGGTCAAAAAATCAAGGGTTATAATTTCTAACTAAATCTCGAGTATGATGCTCATCTCACCTAATTGAAGTTCGCTCTTAGTTTTATCTCACACAAATATTTGTGCAAAGTACTTGGTTCCTTTTCATGTTGCTATTGACAATGGCAACAAGACTGTTGTCCTATGGGCTATCTGGGTGATGGTTCCTTCAACAATAGATTGTTAGTGCCTGTCATGGAAATTGATTTGATTAACATTGCAGATTATGGAAGTCAAGTGAATTGTAATCTTTCCAGCATTTTAACTGCATATTTTCAAATGAAAGTAAGATAAGATTAGATTATTTTTGTGTCCAACAAATGACCAAGTATAGCTCAATGAGACGATGAATTAGAATCAGTGATGAGGCATTGGCACCTGATATAATTAGTGAGCGAGGGTGCTTAGAAATTTGATAAGGTGGCAGATATTAACTTCAACATTTTTACCGTCATTGCTGTGGAAGTCTTATGTACATTAGGATTTGATGTAGGGGTGTCCTTTGTGATAAAATGTTTGCTTTTTTAAACCTCACCTAATCTCATCTAACATCTTTTTTTATCATGTAAAGTACACACAATTTTGAAAATCCTCTTACTTTTTATGTAAATTTAACTTAGCTTAATTGAAATATTAATTTCTACTAGTGTCCAAAGATGGTTCCTTTGAGATTGCAGTAACTGCAATGAGCAGAGAGTGCTTGTTGAGAGTGCTTAAAGAATCTCCAGAACAAAGTAGTACTTAATAGTAAATAGCAAATCATCATTTTTCAGCAAACCATCTCTCTGTATTTACAAATTTAGAAAGGAAAAATAGGTATATTGCCAATCTGTTCACAGTGAGCTGTGTTACACATCTTATATTTTATGAGGTTCTACATTGAGATTTCATCACATTGATGGAAATTTGCTTCTGGTCCCTTGGAGCTATTGGACCAACTTGGGGGGATTTATCTTTATGGAGCACCTTGTCATCATGGCATCATATCATTTGATGGAGGTCTTTTGTTAGGGGAGTCTGTCTTCTCTTTAGTTGGATGATTTTGCTTGATGCTTAGTGGTCTTCCTACATGTCCTTGCTTTGTAGATCTTCCCATGCTTGCACTTGATGGATGTGGAGAATACCTTCTCATTATGGTGGCTTGACATATTTGCTTGGGGGAGGGGAGGACATATGGGGTCAACTTAGGACTCCCTTGAGAGGATAGAAGTAGATTGAGGTTGATATCTGGGGCTGTCCACTACAAATGTTAGAAGATCCAGATATTATTTTACAAAATTCAAGATAGTTCAAAGGAAGATACTCCACCAGCAATCTTCCAAGAATGTTGAAGAAGGGACTTGTTCAATAAAAATATGAAGACTGCACCACCATCATTAGAGAAGCACAACTACACTTGTAATCATTCGTAAACAATCTCCAACAAGATTAAATGAGATCGCTTAATTAAGAAGAGCACCCATGAAATTGTAAAAGCATTTACAAGGCATCATCCTCTAGAAGTTGCTCCAGTTATCCATCCATAGCAAAAATATAGATTTCATAGTAGACAAGTAGTTAATATTCACCAGTTCTAGCAATGAATCCTAATATGAGAGATCTAGCACCCTTCTCATTATAATAATAATGTTTTCTTGGCCCCAAGAAAATATAAAAGTTCCTTCATCTCTTTACAAGTCCTAAAGATAAGGTCATAACACAAAAATATCCATGATACAAGAGTGGATGTGTCATAAGACCACAAGTGGTGCTCCAAAATTAATGTAAAACATGCTCATATATAAGTTATCCTCCAAAATGCACAATAAATCCACGTGTGATCTCCCAAGAGGTGGATGAATCTGTTAGAGGTCATGTGTAGGGGCTCCAAAGTGAAACATTCTGTCCAAAGAGTGCGATGTTTCATAAAAAAGTGGCAAATCATCGCCAAAAGGTGCAACATCTCATCAGAAAGGTGCCACATCCTCTTTACAAGCATGCTATGTCCCCAAGAAGCCTAACGCCTTGCCAAAGAACTAGAACGACCTCTCAAAAAGGTGGGATGTCTTTCTCTAAGCATGCAAATAACATCTTAGCATCTTCCAAAGGACCAAGTCGTAGCTAAAGTATATCGTTGAAAGAGGGAGGGGTTAAGTAACCAAATGTGGTCATCATTTAGAGGCATGTATTGGAATATTCCCCAATACTTAGAGGGTGGGGTGAATTAGTATCAACACTTTTTAACTTCCAAAACTTGTAAATGCATCCACAACTATAAAGCAAAGCACATAAATATGCAAAAGACAGTGTTTTACGTGAAAACCACAAAATGCTTTTCTTAATATATATAAAGAGCACATTCAAATTACCAACATCAATTGAAAGGAAGAACCAACTCCCAGGTTTCTTTGCACCAACTGAAAGGAAGCACCAAGTCTCTGATTAATCAACACCAAGGCTTGTGCAAGAGTCAATATTGGTCAAAGAAAATCTGCGCTCCTGGTAGTAGGTCCTCCATCCTTCACACAAGCACTTGATTTCCCAAACATTATCCTTCTTAGCAACAAAAATTCCCTCAACAAATGATCCTTGAACTCGATCTCCTTATTGGTAGAACTTGGCCTCAACAGGGCCCAAACTACGACAAAAACCTTAAAAAACTGTGCCAAAATCCTTCCAAAATGAGCCAAGAAACCTTTCCAAAATAAGCCAAAAACGATTCATAATTGTGCCAAAAATCCTTAGAATTCCTTCTTTTGTTCGCTGGTTTGAACAAATCTGAATTTGCTTGAGTGAATGACTTGAAATGCTCCTTCTGGTGCCTATTTATAGTGCATTCAGGGTCTAGACTGGGTCGACTTGTCCATTGGTTGAATTGGGTTGTGCAACTGGGAAAATGTATAGTGAATATTCAAAAAATCAATACTACTCAATTGTGAGAAATTAGAGGGAGTGCCATATGTCGTTGGAAAGATCTCAAAATGAGCTTTCCAACCATATATGTTATGCTTCCATTAGAGCTAGGTAAATGGAGTAAAAATGCATTCAAATATAGGGTATCCAAATGGGGCATCAAAAATCCAAAAACAATATTCAAAAAATCATTTCTCCTCAATCGTGAGGAGATAGAGGGAGTGCCATATATTGTTGGAAAGGTCTTGGAATAAGCTTTCCAACCATATATGTTACGCATCCATTTGAGCTAGGTAAATGGAGTAAAAATGCATGCAAAGATAGAGTATCCAAATGGGGCATCAAAAATCCAAAAGCAATATTTCAATATGTGCTATTGGAATATGGAACTTTTTCTTTCATTTGGACAACCTTTGACTTCAATGACAACTTCTTTCAACAACATTTATGCAAGTCCATTGCAACATAAAAAGTGAGTCATGTCAAATGTAAGTGCGACTATGTAGATCACATTAAACATCCTTTCCTTAGCTAGATGGAAGAAGGTAAATTTATCATTTACCCTCAATTCCTTGCTTCTGATTGTCAAAATGAGTATTAAAGGTCAAAAATTGGATTTTATAGGTCACCTTTGATGAACTTAAGATATTTTTCATTGGCTTTGTGATTTTATATTGATAGATCACAAATTTTGAATATATTACGATATATTCAATGTCTGAAAAATCTCATTATTTTTTTGGCAATAATATTGCTAAGGTGAAAATATTGCGATATATTGCAATTCATCATGATGTTGTGCAAGCTTTCTTCGAACACCTTGTATGCAAAACAAATAAACACTTACGACAAAAATATTTTAAGGCACAACCAGGGTTTTATTAATTTGATCAAGAGATTTACATGGAGAATATCAATTTGAGACCCTGTAATACAACTCTACAAATAACTCTATCAATTCGACACTCCTATAGTCAACAACTCGACCCTCCTAGAATGATGAATTTTGCCTCCACCTGAGCAAGCAATTTGACCCCATACAATAAATCCAGCCTATTTGCAAAGATACCTTGGCTCCAACAAACTCAGCCTCAACAATAGAATTGGCTCCAACAATTAAACACAGTTCCAACAGATAGATTCAACAAATAGGATCTTGGCCCTCCTAAAGGAACTAACTTGTCCTTCTTGTAGCAGGGCTTTTGGTAACATGGACTTCACATAACTCAACCTTCTTGTAGCTAGGTCTTCCTGTAGCAGACCTTCTAGTAACACAAAATTCCTATAACTCGACTCGACCTTCTTGTCCCAGGTCTTCCAGTAACATGAACTAACTGCAACTTTGCCTTCCTATAGCTTAACCTTCCTTTAGCAGTCCTTCATGAAATTCGACCTTATTGTAACTCAGATTTCTAGTATCAGTTTTTCTGGTAACTCGGTCTCCAACAAATAAAGCTCAGAAGATTAACCCTTTAGCCAGGGGTTTCTCCTCTGAAAATCCTGCCCCAAACACCTACAAATTCTCTTGTTTACATAAGTGGAAGATCTGAAGTAATCTTCCCAAGAACCAATTAGGGTGGCACTTGAAGTCCATCGAAATCATTTAAGCCAACTAGGGTGGCTCTTGAAGTCCATCGAAATCAGCTAAGCTATCTAGGGTGGCACTCTAAGTCCATTGAATTTAGCTGAAGAGTTTTGTTTGAAACCCTGGCGCCAGATTCACTTGATCCAAATCAATTCTCTAGAAATAATAGACTTGAGAAGTGACCCTCTCTCCCTTTCTAAGGATTTGTTGGATCTTTCTCCGTCCTTCGAGAAACACCTTATTACTTCATTTTTAATTGATAAAGTCACTAAGTGAGTTCTCCAAAGGACTTTTGCTCCCTTTTTTCCTTTTCTCCAATTAAATAATGAAAAGCACTTGTCCCCTCTTTTATTTACTAAAGTGTCTTTTTATTAACTAATTAAAGTCACTTATAACCCGGGGAAACCCTTAATTTGCCACCATGATCACACTGGCCACCTCAAAGCCCCTTTTCATCATCTTGCCTTGTAGATCTTTTCATCCTGATTCCAAAGAACTATTACACTATGGTGTTCCTCCAAATAATCAACCCCAAATGACACCTTAAGCGTAAATAATTAAAATATGCTTGGTAGTAACCTCGTTTTATATGAATCGTCGGAATGCCATTGAACCAAGGTCAAGCTGTGTAGAGCTGATCTTGATGATGAAATATGGCAAGCAATCCCAATTGGACGCCATAAAACTCCCCCAAAATCCTCTTGGCCCACTAATGGCATAATCCTGCGCTTATGACTCAGTTGACATAAGCTCTGTAAATCTCCCCTAACCACATCACAAGGCATTCCAAAAACTAGGGACAATACAATCCTCGTTCCCCAAAATTGCTTGTCCTCAAGCAATGCAATCACAAGTTGTTGCTTCGCAAGCCAACTCCAATTGAGACCAACACCAAGATCCTATTTGTGCTACTCTACTACCCCAACATGAATGAATCCCTCGATACCGGGGTCTTGAACCATCTTGATCATCATGAAGCATTCCTCTCTCCACTAGAGTCCCTTTGCATACTCTGCCAATAAGTATAGCATTTCGACAATGCAAAACCCTGATCAACTCCTCGAGAAGCTTCCCCTACTAGGGAACCATTCCCGTGTACCACAATAGTGAACTCTTGAAGATACAATCCAACCCCTATAGAAAAGGATCCTTGTCCGCATGAGCTATCCACGGTCTCCTCCTGTTGATTATACTGCCATGCTAGTGAGGTGCCCCATAATATCAATGAATCACTAAGAAGTGAAACACTCTCTGTAAAACTGAGGTCCAAAGGAAGATTTGAGTGATATTCCCCTGTAAAGACCGACTCATCCCTAATGATAGTTGAAATGCCAAGCCCTGTAACCCTAGGGTCCCACACAAATCTCCAAAAGAAACCACCACACTTGCACTGTGCAAAGGATCATAACTGTCTATTCTTCGTGCCAATACTGAATTAGCCTCTCTTGTAACCTTCGACCATAATACCAGTAAGAATTGAAGCCACGCCCATGGGGAACATCCTTCCAAGGAAACAGTAATGTTAGAGGCTACCAATCCATCGCTAGTCTCAACCCTGAGCAACAAAAGGGGAAATCTGCCTTGCCATATGGTGAAGGCCTCCCACTCGTCAACTCAAGAATAAAGTAGATCACTTGTTGTCATAAACTCGATCATCAAGAAGTGGAGTGATCCATTAATCAACTGGATCTCTAGATCCCATAGCCAAATTAAAAGTTCACAACTCCCTACCCTTATTGATTGTTGTTGTATAGTACTAATGGTTGCTGGAACCCATTCGTACCTCGTCTTTAATCCCTATATGCTATCAATAGATGAGCACTAGGCATCAAGAATCAACCTATTGCATATTAGACCACCCTATTATTACCATATCACATAGCGAATTCTACTATTCAGTCTCTTGATGATGTACCCAGATACTACTTGGAGCCTAGACACGCTCCTATAAAAGAGGTCTAACATCCATTATACCACATGCTCATATGATGCCCTAGAATGTCCCGTTGAAGGTGTACCATGTTACGTTTGCGGTAGATCATGCCATCCCTAACCATGTATTCATCAACCCACACACTGACCTTCCTCAACTGGGAAGTCACTTTTCTGTACATGATGCATTACGTATCATCCAACTATCTTAGGTGAGCCTCTCGTGTCCTGTTGCTCGTGAATAGAGCATCAAGCGACAATAACCATGTATCCCTATACTTCTATGCATACTATGTTGCAGGAAACGTGGTATAGAGGTCCGTTTCCGTATGGAAACGGGTACGAAACGCAGAAACGCGTTTGGTACGGCCGTGAAACGGGTTTCTGGCCGTACTGCCACGTTTCCCGAAACGGAAACGTGGCCAGTACGACCGGAAATGCGTTTCAGGGCCGTACAACCCACGTTTCCTCATTAACTTGTGTTTTTTTTAATTTACTTTTAGGGTATGTTAGTGACTTCTTGTTGCTTCTAGATGCGTGTCTAAAGTTATAAAAGTGAATTTTTGCCCTAGTGTTGATATGCAGTTCATGGTAATGTTAAATTCTTAAAGTAAAAGCGATATTCTCCTTTATTTTTCATTTTCATACTTTTACTTAAATTTTTAACATTACCATGAAATGACTCAGGATGTTTGAGAGTGGTTTCGCCCTCATTGGATTTCATATGGAGAAAGTAGGATTTTAGATCTCACTCAAAGTCCAGCAGACTTATTTGTTTTTCAGGATTTCAGGATTGGAGGGATTGCAATGTTTCCATTGGATTTTGTCATGTACTAGGGTATGGAACTTGTATTAAATCAAGAGAACCAAGCCCTCTATGCAGGGGAAACTCCCAATAATCAAGATCATGTAGGGTACTAGAGTATGAAACGTGTATTTAATCAAGAGCACTAAGGTTGTTTCAACTATGTAGGTAGGAAGCACTCCCAATACAAATGGTCTTCTTAATAGAATGGGATGTAGAATGCATTATAAAAAAAAAATCGAAAATCCTGATTTTGGATCTCTCTCTTGGGCAAGCCTTAATAACGCCTTTATTGTACTCTGCAGCCTCATATATTAATTAATAAAGCTGATTTTTGAGATTTGGATATATAATAAAGGTTGCTTTTGGGTATTCCGTATTTTTATTGTTCATTATGTGATCATTCATGAGTAATGTGGATGTTAAATTAAAATCTGAATCGTTTAAGTGTAATAAATTATAATGTATCATTTATCTTTTATGACTCTGCAAATATATATATATATAATATATAATATTTTCAATCTATATATAATATATATATATATTTTATTCATTATATATATATTCGCGTTTCCCCGTTTCCAAAATTTGGGGAGGTCACGTTTCGTATCGCTTCCCGTTTCGGAAACTCGTACCCATTTCCCCGTTTCGTGCAACTTAGTATCCATACCATTGTATACTGCAGTAGATCTCTGCACAACACCTGATACCATCGTATGTTGCTGTACTACCATTTATCGTCTAGTATCCTGCATATGCCATTGTTTTCGTCACTCCTTTAGTGAATCCACTGTGATGTGAATCACCCCTCCTAATCCACCCTGATGAATTTGAGCGACATAGCTCCTCACATGCTGGGGGGGGTGTCACTGCAGCATTGGTCCTCTGTGCCTAGTACATCGATGGAAGAATTGTTGAGAATTTGACAACATTGGCTAGTATTTCCATTGGCAAAGCGAAAGAGAAATTATGATTTTCTATGCTTGACGAGTTCGGCCTTAAAAGCACAAGTCAACCCCTCTTAATGAATGAGGTTGACCCCAAGGTCAAAACCCTCCTCCAAGATCACATATAAATGCAAGTTTGTTGACCTCACTTTGGTATCTCATCCATCCATCACATCTAATTTGAAACAAGAAGGTGATTTGTCCACATGTGCGAAGAAAGACAGGAGAAATTTTGCTCTGTGTTGACCAACTATTTGACCTATGTTGACTTGGGAGAATTTGCTTTTGTTTGACCGAGATTTTCACTGATCTGGAAGGCCAAATTCCTCTGTGGTTCTTTGACTTTGTTTGACTGATTTGTGTCTCTGTTTTGGGCTCGTTGATTGCATGTCAACCCTAAAATTTGACAGATTTTTGGCCCTTATGTTCAACTATCTTAGGCCGAAATTTGGCCCCTATTGTAGACTTGGGCATTGACCAATGTTGACTATTTTCTCCCTCTTGTGATTGGCTTGACTTGGAAATACTGAGGTCATAATTTGGAATCTTGTTTGGAATATTTTGATGAATTGAATTCACTCTCATAAGGAAAGATTGTTGGGTTTTCCCCTTGTGGGTTTTTCCTTGGTTGCTAGCCTAAATTTTGGTGTCTCTTGTATCTTGTTTTACTGTTCACTGCGATCTCTATTTCTCTATTCAAGAAAGTGAATGGTTGAAAATTTTCATGTATAACCGCTTAATGATTGGAATGCTATAAGAAAACTAATTGTATCATTGGAAGTAGTTATCAATTTGAAAAATTATGCTAGTCTTGATTGCACAAGAAAAATCAACAAGAACATCATCTCCATACAATGCCCTGTCTAGTGGCATACGATTGCCATCCCATCCCCATCCGAATGACTCTTGCCAGGGCATGTTGACCATCCTACAACCCTATTCTTGGTCAATGTGCCGAGACATCTCCCGGAGTCTGCACATTCCCTTATCAAACCAACTTGCCAATAGCGCTAATTGTAACTCCGATGGAAATGTGAAGGAATGTATGCTCATGGTTATTGGGTCTACGACCCCATCAACGCCATAATCATCCGACACCTTTGGTATATGATAGAAAATCCCCCCTGGATCTCAACGCCAACCCGGGCCTTCAATTTCCCCAATGTCTGAAAGCTTCTGCTGAAATGCACCCCGGACTACGACTATCTCCCCAAGCTAAGTTGCATGAAACATCGAAACATTTTGGAGTTTCCGAAATGGTAAGTTTAGAAACGTCCCCTCCCAAAAATGGAAACGCTGGCCGAAATGTTAGCAAAACGTCAATATAATTATATATATATATATATATATATAATATATATAAATAAATAAGTGAATAACACATTAACTTGCAAGAAAAAAGGGAATAAGACCCATAGATGACAATTTAAAAGGAAAAACAAGTCTATATTAACTCTAATAGATGATTACATGATGGTCGAGTTTCGGGTAAGGCCCGAAACATCAGGTTCTTTGAAGTTTCGTGCAACAGAGCCCACAAGTCTATCCCACTCCATCGGGTACCAACTCAAGATCTCTTGCCATCCAACCTCAAGAGGGATCGAATGCATGAACACCAATACACGAAACAAACCCTCCATGCTGATGGTGCACCATGCTTAGCTCATGTTGCTTTGTCTCGCTGACCTGGTCATCCCATAAGATTTGTTTAGGAAAGTATGCCTCTCTCTTTCCAATGTATAGAGGTTGGGTAATAACACTAGAAGCCCTGTCGATGTACTCTTTTTGAAAAATGTGTAACTAGGTTCGGTCTCCATAAGTATGAAATGTATTTTTAAATTATAAAATGAAAAGAAATTATTATTATTATTGGAGCATGGGTTTCATGCTTAAGTTCTTTTATTTTATAGGTCAAGCACCCATTGAGTGCTTGTAGGATTTGTCCTAGGTCTAGAAGTCAAAAGAGTCATTGTCATATATGGAAGACCCCAATGGGCACATTGTAACTCGTAAAGAAAAAAAATATTTTTGTCTTTAAAGTGTCGGGATACCCTCCAAGATCAAGTCGGCCTAGAAACTGTCAAGTCAACCTAATTGAAGAGCCACGTCTACCCCTTGAAGAAGCCTATATAAGGAGAGGAACTCGTCCTCCAAAGACTCACTCACTCATCTCTCATTCTATGCAAAGAAGAGGACAAAGAAGAGGTCGAAGAAGAAGGACGAAGAAGGACAAAGTGTTTTGGGCTAGGTCTCTCTCTCACGTGCTAGAGAAAACCAAGATTTCTGCGCAAGGGTCTCATCTAGTTCAATCTTGGAATGAAGGAAAAAGGCAAGCGAAGGCTACTCAGGGTATATCTCTAGCCCTAAGTCACAAGGAAAGGAAAGCGATGGAAAAAAGAAGGCTCTAGAAAGAAGATCGAAGTTCCCACGTGTGGCAGCAGCAGTAGCTGGGGTGTTGAAATTTTGGATCTACAGTAGGAGGTTGAAGTTCTTATAGCAGGAGGCCGAGTTGGTGCATTTGGAAGAGATTTACTTGGGTTTCGTAAGTACAAAGTTTGCACATTATCTCAAGAGGTTGATCTTGATCTTGGAGGGTATTGGTCTGAGTCATTAGGTCATGGTATTCGTCAATTGAAAGATCTATAAGAAGAGAAGAGATTTAAGGGTTTTCCCCTCAAGAGGAGGGGTTTTGGCCCTGGCTTGCAGCCTATACACTGTGTCACTGTTCTTATTGTTTTGGTTGCTATTTGATCTTTCTCACATTATAATAATCAGGATCGAAGCTAATAAGTAAAAAGATAACACAAACAATTATCAAGTTTAAGAGAATTAACATATTCATTGCTCGATTGAATTCTCAACATGGTTTCAGAGCTTAAGGTTAGCTAAGGGCATCATGAAGATCTCCTCTACAGTTAAGAAGTTCATCAAGAAGTGTTCCAAGATAGCAAGCCATCTCAAGAAGGGTATTAAGAAAACATGGAGTCGCTTATTTTCTTCAAAGAAGGCATCAATCAAGGAAAAAGATGAAGGTCTCTTCTCGGCTTTCTCTGGCACATTCCAAGATGAAAACGTTTGGGTAATTGATAGGGTGCATCAAGACACATGACCGACCATCCCAAACAATTGAAGACCTTATCAAAAGGTAAATCCACTTATTCAGTGGAACTTGGAGATAACAAGAGCTATCCCATAAGGGGTATTGGATCGACCTCTATAAAGCTGGAGAATGGAAGCAACATCCACCTCAACAACATTCTATTTGTTCTAGGCTTGCATAAGGACTTACTCTCCATTTCAAGCTTAGAAAATAAGGGTGATATAGTAACTTTCATTGATGGAAAGGTTGTTGTATGGAGTAAGGACTCAAGCATAGAAAAGGCTAAAGTCATTGGCATTCGAGAAGGAAGACTTTACAGATTGATATCTCCTTTAGCCCAAGCCCCAGTTCATGTTGAAATTAGCCCATGTGAACTGTAGCATGGAAGATTTGGTCATCTACATTTCAAAATCCTTCCAACTCTAAGTTCCATAGTAGATGGAATACTTGCTGAAAGTAGATCATGAAGGAGTATGTAAGGGATGTGCATTGGGTAAGAATACCAATAGACCATGTGGAAGCAGTGCTTCACGGTTAAAAGAAATCTTGGATCTCATTCACTTTGATATATGTGGCCAATGACTCCTAAATCACTTGGAGGTCATCTGTATTATGTCACATTTATAGATGACCATTCAAGGAAGACTTGGGTTTACTTAATGAAAACCAAGGATGAAGTATTTACAAAATTTCAAGAATTTAAAGCTGAAGTGGAGAACCTTACAGAAAGAAGAATCAAGATACTAAGATCTGATAATGGAGGAGAATATACATCCAAGGAGATTATAGCATTCTGTAAGGAGTCTGGGATTAAGAGGGAGCTAATAGTCACATATAATCCCTGCATAATGGAGTTGTAAAATGGAAGAATATATCCATTGAAGAAAGTGTAAAAGCAATGTTACACGATCAGGATCTACCTAAGTTTCTGTGGGGTGAAGCCATGAAGACCACTGTTACATTTAGAATTGAAATCCCCACAGGTCCCTAGACACCAAAGCTCCGGAGGAAGTGTTCATTGGAAAGAAGCCATCTGTAGATCATCTTCGGACCTTTGGGTGTCCTCTGAAGGACAAAAGAAAGAAGTTGGATCCATCAGGCATGAAGGGAACGTTTGTTGGGTACAACTCATCTAAGGCCTATAGCATCTACATAAAAGAAGGACATCACATAGAATTAAGTCGAGATGTCATATTTGATGAAAGTATAGCATTCAAGAAATCAAAGGAACTTCTCGTAGACTCTGATGATGAAGAACTTTCGGTATTTGAGGGTTGACAGGGAAGAAGTAGGATCTCACCATGAAGAAGAAGGTCTTAGTGAGCCTATACAACCCATGGTCATCCCAAAAACAAGGAAAACCCCTGATTGGTTGAAATCTACACTACTTGATGTTGAGAATAGCAACAAGAAATGTTAAAAATAGAATCCAGAAATTCCACTTTAATTTGTACTTGAATTAAATTGTAATTCTTTTCTCATAGCAACTTGTAAATAGTTAATTAAGTTTAATTAACTTAGGAATTTCGAGTTGGAAGTCTTTTTGAAGTCATGTATATGTTCTCCCTATATTATAGGGGTCCAAGATGAGTTAAGTATGAGTTGCAATTAGTTAACTTAGTTTATTGAGTTAAGTCCAATTAAATTAGGTCCAAATTGTTTGAGTAACTAATAGTGAGTTATGAGTCAGTTGATGCATTAGTGCACTCAACTAGTGCTACTCTAGTTAACTGAATATTCCCTCATTAGAAACTCATGCATGTCGGTTATGAGAAAGACCCAATTGAGACTAGAGTGCAGGGACATTGTGCTATTTGTTTTAGATTTTTCTAAGTTGCACTGATAGTGCATGCATTCAGGAACTGATCCTTAAGGGACTGCACAGTTTTTAGAGGCTTTATTTCCCTTTAAATACAAGCTATACTCCATAGGAATTGTGCATTGGAATATAGACTTGGAGAGCTTGTGAAGAGGCTAAGCTTTGGCGTTGAGCTTGCTTATGAGTTGGAGATTGAATTTGCTGAGTGTTGGGATTGTTCTAGAGAGAACAAGCATTGTAGTTTCATCTTGATTTTCCAGATTACTACAAAACAGATAGTGGGGTTTTGAGCTAGGGCTTTCTCTAGATATTTATTGTGTATGTGCCATTGATTATCTTCCTCTTGTCGATTATTGTTTGCTTGATGTTTATGGGCTTTCGATGTAAAGAGTAGAAGTAGATTCTTGTCTCTTGTTTTAGTAGATTACACGAGCTTGTGAATCTACATGATTTTCTACACTTGATGCAGAATGTCATGGGGGAGCAAAAGGCTCATTTAGAGAAAGCAAGAAACCCAAAAGATATTTTAGGTATGCTGCATACATGACAAAACTAATAGAAGTAGAACCATCCACTTTTGAAGAGGCTGTCAATCATCAGGAATGGAAAGATGCCATGAATGAAGAGTATCAATCTATAACGAAGAATGGAGTGTGGGAGGTCGTACCTAGGCCCAAAGACAAATCTGTGGTAACTTCGAAGTGGATCGATAAGATCAAACATGCGATAGATGGAAGTATAGATCAGTGTAAGGCAAGATTTGTGGCTTGGGGCTTCTCTCAACAAGAAGGCATCGACTACGAAGAGACATTTGCTCCAATAGCAAGATATATGACGATTCATTCATTAGTATCTCTGGCAACATCGATGGGATGGAACATCCATCAAATGGATGTCAAGACTACATTTCTTAATGGCACAATAGATGAAGAAGTCTATATAGAACAACCCTTTGGATTTGAATTGAAAGACAGGAAGGCATATGTTTGCAGATTGAAGAAAGCATTATATGGCCTCAAGCAAGCACCAAGGGCATGGTATGCTAGAAAGGATGCATACCTACAAAGAATAGGCTTCACAAAAAGTTCTGCTAATCCGAACCTTTATATCAAGGTTGTAGATGGAGAACCTGTAATCATTCTTCTGTATGTAGATGATCTTATCTTGATAGGTGTAGAAGGTCGAATTGAAGAATGTAAGAAGCAACTAGCAGCAAAATTTGACATGAAGGATCTTGGGCTGATGCATTACTATTTGGGACTAGAAGTCTGGCAAGGACCTGATGAAGTTTATTTGGGTCAAGGAAAGTGCGTGATCAAGATATTGAATAGGTTTAACATGATGGACTGCAAACCAATGACCACTCCGATGATCACAAACTTGAAGAGACGAAGGAGTTCCGAATCAAGCCCAGTGGATCCTTCCAAGTATAGACAACTAATTAGCTCTTTGATGTGCTTGGTGAATACTTGACTAGACATATGTTTTGCAGTAAATATTCTGATTCAATTCCAAGTGGAGCCAAGGCATGATCATTGGATAACAACAAAGCATATTCTGAGATATCTACGAGGAACCATTCATTACTGCCTGAAATATGACAGAAGAAATAATGTCCACTTCATAGGATATACAGATTCGGACTGGGGAGGCGGTGAACAAGATGGTAAAAGCACTACTAGAGGATGTTTCAGTTGAGGATCCTCCATGATCTCATGGACGTGTCGAAAACAAGACACAGTTGCATTAAGTAGTGCTGAGGTTGAATATGTTACAACCTGTGAAGAAAGCAGAGAAGCGGTCTAGTTGAGGAAGCTGTTATCCAACTTGTTTGAAGGATCGATGAACCCTACAGTGATACATTGTGATAACACTAGTTGTATACGTTTGTTTGAAGACCCAATATTTCATGGAAAGACACAACATAGAAACAACAAGTATCACTATATTCGAGAGCTAGTACAAAATGGTGTGTTGCAACTACATTATATCTCCACTAATGAGCAGGTAGCTGACATATTGACAAAATCTCTTCTAAACAAGAAGCTTGTGTACTTGAGAGACAAGCTTGGCTTGGTTGATGTATCCTCCTTAATTGAGACAGAGAGATAAACACTACATTCTTGTCTTTACTTGGGAAGAAAGAATGGAGGATTGGGTAACCATCTGGCTTTCGATACTCTTTGAGGATGTGGTAGGGCATCCAAGACAGGAGTAACCATGGACCGATATTCTTTGAGGACTGGCTATCTAAGATAATAATAGTCCAAAGAAGGTAATATTCGGTGAACACCCGGGTGGAGTATGTACCTTGAGAGACAATGAAGATGGTGTCTATAAATCATTGGTCTCGCCAACATTGTGCTCTAATCTTGTGGAGAGATAGAGCTATTAGTCAAGGCCTTGCTATGTGACAATGCTAGTTAACGTGATGCTAGACAGATGGGTTACCAATTCGACTTTTTTTATGAGATCTGTTCAGATTGAGAATGACCATGTACCTCTTATGAATACCTCCCTAGTTAAGAGGGAATGTTGAAAAATGTGTAACTAGGTTCGGTCTTCATAAGTATGAAATGTATCTTTTGTAAATTATAAAATGAAATGAAATTATTATTATTATTGGAGCATGGGTTTCATGCTCAAGTTCTTTTATTTTATATAGGTCAAGCACCCATTGTGTGCTTCTAGGGTTTGTCCTAGGTCTAGAAGTCAAAAGAGTCATTGTCATATATTGAAGACCCCAATGGGCACATTGTAACTTGTAAAGAAAAAATATTTTTGTCTTTGAAGTGTCAGAATACCCTCCAAGATCAAGTCGGCCTAATTGAAGAGCCATGTCTACCCCTTGAAGAAGCCTATATAAGGAGAGGAACTCGTCCTCCAAAGACTTACTCACTCATCTCTCATTCTATGCGAAGAAGAGGACAAAGAAGAGGTCGAGGAAGAAGGACGAAGAAGAGGTCGAAGAAGGACGAAGTGTTTTGGGCTAGCTCTCTCTCTCTCATGTGCTAGAGAAAGCTAGGGTTTCTCTAGCCCTAAGTCACAAGGAAAGTCAAGTGAAGGACATAAGAAGGCTCTAGAAAGAAGATCGCAGTTCCCACGTGTGGCAGCGACAACGGCTGGGGAGTTGAAATTTTAGATCTGTAGTAGGAGGTCGAAGTTATTGCTGCAGGAGGTCGAGTTGGTGCAATTGGAAGAGATTTACCTGCGTTTGGCAAGTACAAAGTTTGCACATTATCTCAAGAGGTTGATCTTGATCTTGGAGGGCATTGGTCTGAGTCATTAGGTCATGGTATTTGTTAATTGAAAGATCTATAAAAAGAGAAGAGATTTAAGGGTTTTCCCCTCAAGAGGAGGGGTTTTGGCCCTGACTTGCAACCTATACAATATGTCACTGTTCTTATTTGTTTTGGTAGCTGTTTGATGTTTCTCACGTTATAATAATCAGGATTAAAGCTAATAAGTAAAAAGATAATGCAAACAATTATCAAGTTTAAGAGAATTAACATATTCATTGCCCTATTGAATTCTCAACACTCCTGAAGAGGGTTGTGTTGAAACTCCAACATATGCTTCCCTTGTTGCCTCATTAGGGACTTTAGCTATTCATCAACGCTAGACAGCTTGGCTGCTAACTTGGCACATACAACTCTAAGGACCTCAAGTTCATTGATCTGCTGCAAGATGGTGCCTCGAAGTGACTGTGCCTTCTTCTTCATTGCTATAATATCTTCCTTCAGATGCTCGAACTTCCTCTGGTGGCATTTATCTGAAAGTCCTGCAGCCCTGCTGGATGCACTTGCATCAACTTGCACCTCATGAATGGTTGGCCCCAAAGATGGATGCTCAACTCTCCTAACCACCTCCCCAACTTGAGCCTTCAATGGGTTCTCCAATAGAGATGCCTCATGAATCTCAAGAGCTAGATCTAAGTGCCCCTCACATTCGTCGGTGTTATCAACCTCATATGATAGCTTTAAAGGTGTATCAAAGGCTGTCTTAGGGCTCATTTCAATCTTTTCTTCTTGGCCTTTAACTGCTTTTCCATCTTCAGATCTTCAACTTCCTTTATCATTTGCTGCCATTGATGATGCCCATGCTTCGGTCTGCTCCATCATTGTTGCGTGATTCTTGTAAAACCACACCGGTTTTTGCCTGTCTCTTAGTTGATAACTTGATAGAACTCCCAAAAAGAGAAGGATGCCTAATTGTTACATTCCAATGACTGGTACACCTCCCAATTTGCTGCAAATGACTCCACCTCTGATGTAATCATGTTCTGCCCCTTTGATGCATCGTCCATAAATTTGGGCATGGTGGGTCTAGTGGCTTTTCCATGCAAAATGGGGATGGCTCTATATGTTAGTGCGAGTGGGATCTTGACGGCCCCGATTCTCCAATGTGGCATTAGTCAACTGCCTTATCATCTCAATCAACATCTTTTGCAACCGTGTTGTTTGGTTTTGGATCTTTGCTGTGTCCGATGGGTTCTTTACCCCTGCATTTGAAATTCGGTTGCCACGAAGACTTACGAATCCAAGCACCAATGAGATTATCCTTTAAACCCTCAGGTTTGTAAGGAAACCAACTCTGATACCATTGTAATGTTCCTTTGCTAAAATGTGCTAGCACAACTTGCAAAAATATTAAATTTTGTCTTTTAGGAATTTTGACAAACACTTTGTGTGGAAGATTTTCTTCGAACACTTTATGCAAAACAAATAAACACTTATAGTAGAAATATTTTAAGGTAGAACAAAACTTTCATCAATTTGATCAAG
Organism: Pinus taeda; assembly: GCA_000404065.3. NCBI lineage: Eukaryota > Viridiplantae > Streptophyta > Pinopsida > Pinales > Pinaceae > Pinus > Pinus taeda. Next base: position 46,158 of record APFE030555831.1, on the reverse strand, counting down.
AGATTTACATGGAGAATATCAATATGAGAACTTGTAATACAACTCCAACAAATAACTCAGTCAATTCGACACTCCTGCAGTCAACAACTTGGCCCTCCTACAATGATGAATTTGGCCTCCACTTGAGCAAGCAATTCAGCCTCAAACAATAAATTGGGCCTCTATGCAAAGATAACTTGGCTCTAGCAAATTCGGCCTCAGAAATAGAATTGGCTCCAACAATTAAACAGTGAACACAGTTCCAACAAATGGATTCAACAAGTAAGATCTCAACCCTCTGGAGGCAATTAACTCGACCTTCTTGTAGCAGGCCTTCCAGTAACACAAACTTCCTGTAACTCGACCTTCCTGTGGCCCGGTCTTCTTGTTGCAGACATTCCTGTAACTCGACCTTTTTGTAGAAGGCCTTCTGGTAACACAAACTTCCTATAACTCGACTTGGTCTTCTTGTAGCAGGCCTTCCATTAACATAAATTTCCTGTAGCTTGACCTTCCTGTAGCTCGGTCTTCCTGTAATTCAGCCTTTCTGTAACTTGGCTTTCTAGTAGCAGTTCTTTCGGTAACTCAGTCTCTAACAAATAAAGCTTAGAAAATTAACCCTTTAGTGAAGGGTTTCTCCTCTGGAAAATCCACTCCAATCACCTGCAAATTCTCTTGTCTAGACAAGTGGAAGATTTGAAGTAATCGCCCTAAGAGCCAACTAGGGTGGCACTCAAAGTCCACTGAAATCAGCTGAGCCAACTAGGGTGGCACTGTAAGTCCACCGAAATCAGCTGAAGAGTTCCACTTGAAACCCTTGCACCAGAACCACTTGAGCCAAATCAGTTCTTTAATAATAGACAAAAAAGAATGCTTGAGAAGTGACCGTCTCGCCCTTTTTAAAGATTTGCTGGATCTTTCTCCATCCTTCTAGAAACAGCTTATTATTTCATTTTTAATTGATAAGGTCACTCAATGAGTTCTCCAAGTGACTTTTGCCGCTTTTTTGCCTTTTCTCCAATTAAATAATAAAATGCACCTTTCCCCTCTTTTATCTACCGAGTGACTTTTTACTAACCACTTATAATGCCGGGAAATGCTCAATCTGCCACCATGATCACACTGGCCACCCCAAAGCCCTTTTTCATCATCATGCCTTGTAGATCTTTTTGTCTTGATTCCAACGAGCTATTACAATAAGGTGTTACTCCAAATAATCAGCCCCAAATAGCACCTTAAGCGTAAATAATTAAAACATGCTTGGTAATAACCCCATTTTACGAGAATCATTGTAATGCCATGGAACCAAGATTGAGCTGTGCGGAACAAATCCTGATGATGAAATATGGCAAGCGATCCCAGTCAGACCTCATTAAACTCCCTTGAAAACCCTCTGGGCCCACCAATGGTGTAATCTTGTTCCTATGACCTTGCTGACATAAGCTCCGGAAATCCCCCCCTAACCACATCACAAGGTAATCGAAAAATTGGGGACATTACACGGCAATATTTGCAACACTGGTCTAAAGTGCTAACTGGATTAATATTTCAGATAGTAACGCTACACATAAATCTTTGAATCATATATGATTGAGGAGCGTTAGGGACACTTCAAGCACCAATTTGATATTTCAGGTGAATTATTTAGTGTCTCTCCTACAAGCAGGAAGGCTATAGGCCACAGGCTACTAACCTCTGGCTGCATCCATCTTGGTGATCCAAAGCTGACAAGTTGAATCTCTATACTCTTGATTTGTCTTTACTTGAAGCCTTCAGGCAGATTTACTTGTTATTGTCATGCAGCTTGAGCCTTGCGTTGATGCCCCACACTACGGAAAATCCCATGTCTTTGGGTTTTCAACCTTGTGTTACTGCAAATTGGTGACTTCATGGAGTCTCGTCATTCTGTCTTCAACTGTGCAACTGCAAATCAGCAGGTTCAAGTCTAGCATCAGATGGATTGATGCCTAGTGTGATTGTGTTTTTCTGTCATTAAGCTGATTGCCATATTTGATGCCTTTCTGTTGCACATCACGTTTGAAATGTTGCCAGCTTAATACAGCATTTGAGCATATCGTGATTGTGTTTTTTCTGTCATGAAATTGATTTCTATTTTTGATGCCTTTTTATTACTTATCATGTTTGAAATGTTGCCAGCTTAATGCAGCATTTGAGCCAGGAGCTAGAGCAGGATGTTGGTTCACCATTGATGAATTCACCTCCAGGTTTGTGTCCTTCCTAACTGCCCATTGTTTGGTTTGACTGTACTTTCAGTTTGTAATGAACAAGTATTGTTTGTTCTCAATCCCATAGCAAATTCATGTTATTCCTGTTCATAGAATTTTTTGTTTGTTTGTTTGTCAATGTAATAATGAGGTTATCATAATATTCATTTGGAGATACATAGATGTTAGACTGTTAGTGTATTCATTGTAGTCACATGGTCAAAAGTTTTAATTGTGTCTTGCTTTGGCAAATGCTATTGTGTGAAATAAAGGAAACTTCCAAGCATGATTATTGCATGTATGTTTAAGCAAGATGGTTTTATCAAATTGGCCATGTTGTGAAATAAAGGAAGCTTCCAAGCATGATTATTGCATGCATGTTTAAGCAAGATGGTTTTATCAAATTGGTATGTGCTGTGGCAATGACAGTGGAATCCTGTAGCCTGTTCCCCTTGAAAAATGATTCATTTTCTATTATAAAGAGCATTAAATATTTTTTCATGTGACAAACAGGACCTTGGGAATACTTCAGCAGTCCTAGTGAAAATGGTTCATTGCAAAGCATAACCTATTCACGTGGATTTGGAAATGTGAATCATCCAGTTAACAAACCATTGCCAGCATTTGGTGCGAACCTACCACCTTTCCCATCAACTAAAAGTGGAATTATCAGCAATGACCTGGGAAGAGCTAAACAGATTGAACAAGTATCTTCCATAAACAGTTTTGGAAAGTCAGGCCAGCTCCATCAGTCTCATTCGTTTCCCGATTATGACAGTGGTATGATGCCAGTAATGCATTATAATTCTGCTGGGGCTGTACCAGTACCACGAAGCTCCACCCCTTTTGGAAATCATGAAGGTACTCCTGATGTTGATGTTATAGCATTTGAAATCATTAAATCTGTCATCATGAATGACAAATTGACAATTTCTGGTCTACCATCTAATCAGTTCTTAATGATCAGGACATGTGTATTAAAATGAGTATAGTTGTTGCTATTTAATTAGTTGTGATGCTGATGCTTCATTGTTTTCAGAAGTGTGCCACTTAAAGACATTGTGCTAATGCATGTAAGATTAGGTCCACTTCTTTCAATGCATTCAGAAGTTAGACTAATTGAAATATAACTACATAGGGGAACACATTTAAAGACATTGTGCTAATACATGTAAGATTAGGTCCAGTTCTTTCAATGCATTCAGAGGTTAGACTAATTGAAATATAACTACATAGGGGAACACATTGCTTAAGTTAGTCTCCTTGTACTTTTTTCATGAACATCTATTTTTGAGCAATGCCATTGAATTTATATTTATCAATATTAAAACCTCTTAAACACATTAGGCAATATTTTCCATATGTCACTGTATTTCAGACAGCTGCATTGGTTCACTGTTTCTTGTTATTTTCCCTTGTGCTGTACAGTGTATATATATCACACTTCATGAACTACACAGGTTTGCCAGCTATGCTTTATTTTTGTTAACTATTTTCTCCCTCAAGTTTTCCCTTTTCCGAGTATTAGGATGTTAGGACCTTTCCTCTTGTTAGACGGTTTCCAGGGTGGAGTGGCCAGCACATCTATGCCGGACCTGACTACGATATGAGCTAATGCAAGGCTGTATGTGCATTTGAGCTTGGAGATTTACTGACTTGAATAAGTGCCATTGTATATTATCAACTGCTGCTTCCTTCTATACTAGTATAAATACAGGTCATAGTTTCTGAAGCCCAAGTTGATAGCTGCATACGAGGCAAGGGTTAAGATTGAGTGTCAGGCTTAACCAGAAGAATGAAAATGTTTTTCGTAAGTTATTGGAATGTGGGAAAAGAGCAGTTAGGAAGGTGTGAAAGAAAACTTTTGGAGCGTGAGAGAATTCACATCATTTGCCCATTATTGCTTGTTTTAGTTCATGGCAACATCTGGAAGAATTTTTCCCACAAGGCTATTTTTCAGGAAACGTTGACCCTTCCCACATACCAGCTGCCTTTTGGTATGGAAACTCTGAAATGCATTTCAGGCACCATACACCGTGTGTTGGCATCTGCACGACACATGTAGGGCCATATGACACACTTGTGTGGCCTATTTTTGGCCTGGGACCTACTAAAATTAATTTTTAAGTGATTAAAAATATTTGTTTAGTGATTAGGGAATAATATTTTTTGGAGGCCTCTAGAAGCCTATAGAAATGAAAGTTTTTTTTAAATCATGAATCTCTCTATTCTAAATCATAGTGTTAAAACTTAAGACTGAAATGCTTTCTTTCAAAGATTCAACGTAATTTTCTGAGATAGCACTTTACACACACACACACACACATATATATATAGTGTTTCCCCGTTTCCTAATTTCTAAGGGTCATGTTTCCAGCACGTTTCCTTTTCAGATATGCGTTTCCGGTTCCCCATATCATGCAACATAGCCATAAGGAGAGTTGGTTTACACCGCACACATACGTATTGGCTGTGAGGAGCCATGGAGATACTCTTGAAATTGGAGCCAAAGCAGACATGCTAGTTCACCTTGCTTGTGTAGGAAGGGTATCTTGTATGATGGCTTTTTGGCTTCTTGACGTAATATTCTTGATGTACATCTATCCTGATTTAAGAGGGAATATATGAAGCAATTTAAAAGAAAAATATCCTTGCCTGTGAGTTTGATTAGATCTGGTTTTAGTGAAAATCATAATTTAGAACATTTAGGGACAAAGACTTATGGTAAATCGAGCATAAGACGAGGTTACAGAAAGCTATGACAATTATGTCATCAATTGATGTGGCTCATTTTAGAGAAAACTTCATCTAAGATATGTGAATTAGTTTTTAAATGTAAAGAATTATGAGAAAAAACACTCCATCCCATTGGAAGATTATTTGAAGCAGGGAAGCTTGACTTGAGGGAGACTTGCAAGTCCCTATTCTAGAGTCTCGGCTGAGCTGAGTACTTGGCTTATACTTGTTCAGACTTTTTCCACTGAGTACTTGGCTTATACTTGTTCAGACTTTTTCCACTGAGTACTTGGCTTATACTTGTACTGAGTACTCAGGACTCAGCTGAACTTGTTCAGACTTTTCCCACTTGCCAAGACTTGTGAGCCTGGTGGCTAGACTTGCAAGACTGGGGGCTAGACTCGTGAGTCTGACTTGGCATGCACATGAAGACCCTGCAGACAAATTTGAAGGGTCAAACATAGTTTGGAAGGTCAGACACAAATATCTACTGTGAAATGTTGTATTATTGTATTTTATTAGATGATCTTATGAATTTGTGTACAAATGATGGTTCTATAGCTTGTATAGGTTGGAAATGTTAAAAGATAAATCTTTTGTATACAACATTTACTATATTATAACTTTTTTTTTGGTATTTCGGTTTCCAGAGTTTTATTGAGTCTTGAACCAAGTTTTGCCAAGTCCTAAGCCACCCGAGTCTTTCTAGAGTCTGAGTCTGACAACTTTGTTGGAAGGAAACTCTTCACTGTTTTCAAAAGTTGGTTTAGGCCAATGAGACCTTTTAGGAAATTATTTGAACTAACAGATTATGGAAGTTACCATATAAGGGTCCTCAAAAGTGGGAAACAGTGATTCAGACAGAGATCACAGCTTCTTCAAGAAATCAAGTAGAAAGTGAACTAATTTATTTTCATTTAAGTGCTTATTTTTCAGCAAATCAAAGATAGTTGATGCATCGATGAACCCTTTTATAATAGACCTGCACCTATACCTGCATAGTGCAACTACTTAAAGAAGCACAAGTTTGGTGTTAGATATTGGGATTCAAAACAGTATTTTGCATGAGGTTTAGGTTCAAACTGTGCACTAGGTAGTTGCTTCCTTATTAAATTACATACATACATAGAGTATAGTTAAGAGAGAAAGAGAGTTTATTTGTTATTATTCAATATGTAATAATGTGGTTCATGAGCAATAATATGTCTTGTACAGCCGTCGTCATGTCAAAAAACTAATCACACTTAATATGTCTTAACCTTATGAATATGATCCACTACTACATTATGCCTAGAGTGATTCTATTATTTAATCACTCAATAAGCATAATGATTTGACTATTAGAATAAGTGAACTCTATGAACCTCCCTTAGTGGTTGTTGATTTTCTAGTGCAAGCAAGACTAGTATAGATTTTCAAAATTGATAACTACTTCCAATGATATAATTAGACTTCTTCTAGCATTCCAATCATTAAACAGTTATACATGAAAAACTTCAACCATTCAATTTCGCAATTTCACAATAGAGATCACAATGAACAGTAAACAAGAGACAAGACACACCAGAAATTATGCTTCAATCCAGGGCAAAACCCACTAGGGGAAATCCTAACCAATCTTTCATTAAGAGAGAGTTCTTGTTCATCAATAGTACATCAGAATATTCCAACAAGATTCCAAATCTGACCTCAACAGATACCAAGTCAAACCAGTCAACAAAGAGAGGAAGTCAATTTTTGGTCAAAGTCTGATCTGCACAGGCTGAATTTCAGCCTGTGGAGCTCTGGACAGGAGGCCAAAATTCATTGAAGGCCTCAGTCAAACAGTCCCTGCAATTCTCGGTCGAAGAAGAGAGAGTTGACCTGTGGTCAAACTGTGTTCAACAGTCCAGAACAGAGGTGAAATCTCAGTCAAGTCAAGTCAATGAGCCTCCTGCGATCTTCGGCCTCCAAGCACAGTTAAACTCTCTGTCAAACAGATCCAAAATAGCCCAAGTCAACGCAAGTCAAAGCAAGTCTAAACAGATAGAAAGAAGCTGGTCAACAGTTGTCTGAAATGTCTCCTTGACTCCTTCACACGTGTGGATTAGCCTCTGCGATTTTGAGGTTGAATTGTGTTAATGAGATGCTAAAATGCGTTCCAACAATGCCTTATTTATATGTGGTTGAGGAGGTGCCTTTTCACACATGTGAGCCAACTTGACCTTCTTGAGGCTGACTTGGATTGTGTGTTAATGAGATGCTAAAATGCGTTCCAACAATGCCTTATTTATATGTGGTTAAGGAGGTGCCTTTTCACACATGTGAGCCAACTTGACCTTCTTGAGGCTGACTTGGTCAAAGTCAAAAATATAATTTGTCTCCATTATTTGCTATTGAAATTACCGACCGTAGCTACCCAATTTTTCAACAGTGGTCACAAGGAAAACAGATGCTTCTCCCAAATACAAACTTAGCTGGACCAATCATGTTTTAAAAGAAGTCAGCAGTTCACCTTCCAAATGTGCAATCGGTTAACTACTAAATATGATGATAGTGTAAGTCAACCTGCTGGAATCTTCCATTTTGATATCCAAAATTGCATATGCTCATTCCTCCTGCATACACCACATGCACCTCTCAAATGTACTCCAAAAATCAGCTTTTGAAGCTGCTACAAATTGAGAGATAAGGATCACTGCATGACATGTAACCAGCATGTCTGATGTTGAACATGCCGATTAACCAGGCCCTTGTCCTCCCTTTGACACATTGGAAGGATTAGAGTCAACGTTGGCTGAAAAATTGTGTGTACCTACTCCAAAAATCAGCTTTTGAAGCTGCTACAAATTGAGAGAAAAGGCTCACTGCATGACATGTAACCAGCATGTCTGATGTTGAACATGCCAATTAACCAGCCCTTGTCCTCCCATTGACACATTGGAAGGATTAGAGTCAACGTTGGCTGAAAAATTGCGTGGACCTATCACAAATGCAATTGCTGATTTTATGTCTAATAAATGCCTCTTTTCTACACCATGGTAATAAAATATGTCAGTCTTGAATGACCATGCTTCTGAAACATTTGGGAACCTGTAAGCATTGCCATCCAAAATATCCCTTCGCAGCTGCTTTTAAGTTTTTACCACTATTTACATCCAAACTATACAATTATTCTACTAACTTAACTCCAGTTTTAGACTAAGGGGCACGATCAAAGATCATGCCCTCTCATGTAATGGCTCTTGGGCTATATTTAAGCCAAAGCCCTCATTTGTTGTAATCATCATTTTCATTCATTAATAAAAAATATATGTATTTCTGTTTATTATTGAGCCTGTGTGCTCCATTTGGTGTCAGAGCCTGTTTGTTCCTCGGTTGGTAATTCACTGTCTCTTGGCACCCACTCGTCCACAAGTCATATTACTCCCCCATCATGCTCCTTCACTGTGTCCATGCCGCCGCGTTCCCTGAGAATCCATTGCCCATACATTCCATTTCCATTGTCATTGTCCCTGTGTTCCACTGTACCCGTCCTCAATTCCAGTTTCATGGCCCGCGTCTCCCGTCTTTCTGACCAAAGATTCCCGTCCGCTGTGCCTGTTCCCTGCTTTGTCCTCTGTCGTCTGCTGTTTCATATTTTGACCTCCGACCGTTCTTTCCACTTCCCCACGTCTGCTCCAAATTGCCGCTTCCTGTTTCGTTGCTCGACTGTCTCCTGTTCAACGTCCTCCAGCCCCGACCATTTTCTTGACATCTCTGCAACCGCTGATCACCGTTTTTTCTTTTGAGTCCCGACTGTCATGTCTCCTCCGCTGCCATCAAACGCGTTATCCCCAACGGTTGTCACATTTTTTTTTTTTCTCGACCGCTTTTCATTAAGTTGTGACCTTTGTTACTCGTAAGTGCCAAATCATATATATATATATATGTTGAATTAAATTAATTATATAATTATAGATAATTAAAAACACATATTATATTTTTAAAATTATGCAAATTATTTATATAGTTAATTAATCAATTTTATATTAAAAATATTAGGGTTAAGAATAAAAGTTATGTTGGATAAATATACACCACCACATATATGTTTAATGTATTTATCAATGTTGATGGCTGATTTTAATAAAAATTTGATAGATCTTGAGACTAAAGTCACTGACATGTCGAAAAATCAAGGAGCTCCAGAATACAACAAAGAGAACAAAAAATCCGATAGAGCAGAATCATAATGAATTTAAAAAATCAGCTAGAGCAGAATCATGCAATCCTTTCAAATAAGGTGGATCAAAATCATAATGCAACATTAATAGCTCATGATCAAGCAATGGCAATGTTGACCTGTATTTGTGAGAAGTTGAAAATTACATCTGATCAAACACCCCAGAATAACGAAGCTAATCAACATCCAAATTCTTTGGATACATCAAACTCATCAGACTCACATCAGATCTCTAACTCTCCAAAAGCATTGTACATGGCCAATCAACAAATTAGTAACACGAATTTTCAAAATATGCAACGTTGGAATCAATACTCAAATATGCAGCTCTCGAATCAATTCCCCTTTTTCACTCCACCTGTTTTCACATCTCAACGAAGAGAAAAATTTGAGCTCTCCAAATTTGATGGTAACGAGAAATACAATGTTGCAACGTTCAATAAACCAGTGGAATATTTCGAGATTTACGATATTGACAATGATGATGAAAAGATTAGGCATGCATCTATGCAAATGGGAGGCGAAGCATATAATTGGTGTATGTGGTGGAAGAAAATGACACTTGTTATCAATTGGAAGAAATTCAAAAATGCATTCTTTAAGAGGTTCCAAGCTGTCAGGAAGGAGAGTTCTTTTCAGCACTCACCAGGCTGCAACAAAAAGGAGATGTGGACGAATACACTAGAGAATAGGAAACTCTAGCTACACGAGTACCTGGTTTGTCAGAGACTAGTGTTATTCAATCATAGATCATAGGACTTAAACCACATCTCTAGGCTGAGCTTAAGCTTCATGACATCACTTCTATAGAAGAAGTAAGACAAAAAGCAAAAGTTGTAGAAAAGAAGCTTGAAGGGATGCAGTGGCCAAAAGTTGAAAGTGTATATTCGAGACAAAGAATTACCCAAACTGCTAACACGGATAATACAAAATATGTTCCACCACAACTATGTGAAGGAGGAAAGACTAATTTGGAAATGCAAAGAATGAAAGAAGGTAAGTGCAAACGATGTGGCAAAAAATGGGATCCTAAACACAAATGTGCTAATAAGGGAAAAGAGACCAAAAACCTGTATACATGCGAAGCAACCAATGATTTAGAGAGTGAAGAATTACATGTAGAAGAAGTTGAAGGTTCTCCATAATGTTCTCCAGAATCAGATAATGATAATGATAATGTTCCGCAAGTATCATTATCGACCATGACAGGTATATCTCATCCCCAAACATTAAAGATAAAAGGACATATCAAAAAAGGGAATGTAATGGTTCTAATAGATACCGACAACATCCACAACTTTTTGGACTCAAATTTGGCGAAAAGGCTCAACATTTTCGCATATCCCATGCCCAACATGAAAGTGATGGTAGCTGGCTGAAAGAAAATTGAAAAAATAGGGACATGCCATAAAGTCAAATTACAGATTTAGGACTACAATTTAGAATCTCCGTTCTACACTGTACCATTAGGAGTGGATGTGGTCCCCAGGGATCCAATGGCTACAAATCTTGGGCACTTACTTTGCCAACCATCAAAAGCAGTTTATAAAGTTTAGATGGGAGGGGTAGAAATACAAGTTATTTGGGTTCCAACCCCCCAAGAGTCAAAGTGTATCATCATACCAAACGTGAAGCTGATTTCGAAAGGAGCACCAGCGTATGTAGTGCAGTGTCATCAAATGGAGATGCTGGCTTCAAGATTTGTTAGCGAAGAAACACTTGAAGTTCAAGAACTACCACCTGAAGTTCAAAAGCTGATTCAAAAACACAAAAAGATGTTCCAAGATCTTCTTATGAAGATGCCCCCTGAAAGAGAAATCGAACACATAATCGAAGTCAAATCAGGGTCAAACCTGTAAAAGTCAAGCCATATAGGTATCCACACCACCAAAACACTGAAATTGAAAGATTAGTCCAAGATCTTTTAAAGTGTGGAATCATTACAAAAAGTAGAAGCCCATATGCTGCTCCAGTGGTTTTAGTCCAAAAAAATGATGGGTCCTTTAGACTGTGTAGATTATCGAGGATTGAACAAGGTAACGATTAAGAATAAGTTTTCGGTCCCCTTTAAAGATGAAATGCTAGATGAACTTCATGGAGCCCGATACTTTTCAAAATTGGACTTGAGATCAGGATACCACTAGATCAGGATAAGGCTAGAGGACATAGTGAAGACTGCTTTTCGAACATATGAAGGTCATTATGAATTTAAGGTAATGCCCTTCGGATCAACTAATGCTCCGACAACCTTTCAAGCCACCATGAATGAGGTATTCTGTTCGTATATAAGGAAGTTTGTGTTAGCGTTCTTTGACGATATTCTAATCTATAGTAAAACATGGAAGGAGCATCTACAACATTTGGAGCAAGTTCTCACTATATTATAAGAACATCGGTTCTATGCAAAGATGTCCAAGTGCACTTTCAGGAAAGAAGTAGAGTATCTCAGACACATAATATTGAAGGAAGGAGTAAAAGTAGATCCTAATAAGATCAGGGCTATAAAAGAATGACCCAAACGAGTTAACGTCTCCAAGTTAAGAGTATTCTTAGGGTTGACAGGGTACTATAGAAGGTTTATTAAAAACTATGCTCATGTAACTGCTCCCCTAATGAACCTTTTAAAGAAGAAATCACTTCTATGGGATGATGAAGCAAAAATGTGTTTTGAGGTCTTGAAGGAAATTATGTCTAATGCACTTGTATTGGCAACTCCAGATTTTTCAAAGTCGTTTGTAATTGAATGTGACGCTTCAGGTTTTGGCATAGGAGTAGTATTAATGCAAGATGGTCACTTAATCACGTTTGAAAGCAGGGAGCTCAACAAGAAAGAATGTCTCAAGTCTACATATAACTAGGAACTACTTGCCATTATGCACGCATTAGCCAAGTGGAGACAATATCTTTTGGGAAATAAATTCTTTATATGAACATACCATAATAGTCTTCAGCACCACCTCCAACAGAAAACACTTTCTACAGAACAACAAAAGTGGATTGAAAAAATTGCGGCCTTTGACATGGATATATTAGATAAGAAAGGGAAAGTCAACGGAGTAGCAAATGCTCTGCCCAAAAAAGACGAAGAATCATCATTACTTGCAATTTCAGTCGCTGTTCCAGAATAGCTTAATGAGATTCGAAGTGAATATGCAAAAGATCCATAAACAAGTGTTATAATCAATAACCTACCTCATAATTCAAAATTTGAATGGAAAAACGATATTCTGTGGTACAAGGGAGGAATTTACCTAATTTCAAATCCCAAATTCAAAGCCAAAGTTCTCAGGGAGTCCCATGATTCATTGTCAGTTGGGCATGTAGGTTTCTTTAGAACCTACTATAATGCATGACAATCATTTTTGTGGAAGGGAATGAATAATGATATTAAAAAATATGTAGCAGAATGTGATCATTGCCAGTGAGATAAAACTGAGAACATTATGACCCCAGGTTTGCTCCACCCCTTAAATATTCCAAACCAAAAATGGGAAGAAATATCAATGGATTTTATTGAAGGATTACCCATGTTTGACGGAAAAGATAAAATTCTTGTTGTAGTAGACAAACTCACATAGTATGCACACTTCATAGGAATGAAGAAATCAGATTCAACAAAAGAGATCGCCTAGATATTTTGCAAGAATGTGTACAAATTACATGGATCTCCTTGAGTCATTATTAGTGATAGAGATGCGAAATTTAAAGGGAATTTTTGGAAAGAGCTCTTCAAACATATTGGAACATACCTCAACATGAGTTCTGTCTATCATCCTCAAAGGGACGGTCAAATAGAAACTGTCAATAAGTGCTTAGAAACTTACCTTTGTTGTTATGCAACTGACAAACAAAATAAGTGGGCTCAGTGGTTACATCTCATAAAACGACCCCAGTTCAAGCTCTGTACAGATATGAACCTCCTAAATGGAAGGACTTTGCCATTTCCGAGACAAAAGTTCCAGCAGTTGATGATTAGTTACAAGAAACTCAAAAAGTCTTTCAAAAATTAAAAGAAAATGCAAGTATTGCAAGAAATCGCATGAAGCAGCAGGGCATTTCTCCATTAAATTTTAACATTCTGCCAGTCTTGACATGATTAGCTTCATTACTTGTCATGACTTGGACAACATCCTTCATACCTATCTTTAGGATGAAGTTTGAACTTATCCAACAAATTACACAACAGCGTAGCATCTTTAACATTTACTGATGCAACAACAAATTTAATAAATGTTTTTCCTTGGGACAAGAATCTGGGAAATTTACAAGGTCTCCCATCTGTCAATATATTTGACCTAACTGTGGAATCAGTATTCTCCCACAATTTTTTGAATTCCTTTCCGTGTTTCCAAAATTTGGGGCAGGGGATCCCTTTTCCACTGATCGTGCAGCTTAGATGGCAATGCTAAAAGGCATGTTATCCCATGAGAAAACTGAAACTCCCTGTCCGCAATCACACCTACTTTGCGTTGTTTTTTCTTTAATAGTGGAATGGATGGAAGGATGTGCCCCAAGTTGAGTTCTTTGAACAGAGAATAGTGATGTGACGCTAGGAGGAAGACGAGGGCTTGTCGAAGGCTAAGCATTTGAGCACACCCAAATATTCCCTCCTCTGGACCCAGTGTAGAAGAAAGTGCATAGCAGCTTTACTTGCTGCTTCACCTGTTTCAAGTTCAGTAAACATGGTTTGTTTTGTTTCTTTTTCCTTTATTAACGAGGAACACTGCGTTGTGCCTGAAACTATTTTGAGTGACATTTGAACAGGGTTAGCATCTCTCAGTGAACACTTTAAACAGTAAATCCCTCTGGATCAAATCATAACACCTTTGAGCAAAGTTTGCATTTGACTCTGCTATGTTGTCCTTTAATAGTGTGTGCCCATATGCTCAAAATATGCATAATTCATTTGGCGTTTTGGTGTGGAAATTGCAACTTATGGAAAAATACAAATTGGGCGTTTTGCCCCCACTGACCCCCACCCCCCTGGCAAAAGAAATAAAGAAACAAATTTATGTGCCAATAATAGTTTAACCTACCAATCAACATTATCCGTGGGGGAAAAACAAAGTGGGATTTTTGCTTAGAGATATGCACAAAGTATCTATAATTAATTAACCTACCAATTGACACTATTCTTGTTGCAGAAATTTGAATAAAAATGAGCCAAATCGTACCTGAGATATGCTGGTTCTGTAGAATAAACTATGAAAAATGGAATAAAAATAGTTGTTGTTTCCAAGAAAGTATTGTTACCATGTATTAAACACCACTTTCCCTCCTTATTGGCATGCTGAATTGAAGTCCCTCATGGAAATGAAAAATGCAAGTGAAAATGGGCAAAAATAGCCACAAATAGTCAACTTTCAGTTTCGAATTGGAATTTTATTGAAAGCATTGGGAAAATTGGCAGACTTGTGTGTGTGTGTGTGTGTTTTTTTTCTATGACCTGTGAGTCTGCTGATCTTTTCCCCATGAGTCATGCAGCACTGCTGCAAAAATCTTTATGTTGTTTTGAAAACATATTGCACTAGTTAACCATTGAGGTAGTGCTCTGGTTAACCAATGAGTGAACTGGTGTGCTTTTCATGTTTTTAAACCTTCTTGTATCGAGTATTGTATAAACACTATCTGCAGCTATTATATAAATAAATGCTATTCATGATATTTACTACATATTGGTAATTTCACAGGTTTACTTCTAGTTGTACTTAGAAAGATGCGATCCTTTTTATTTTTAGGGTTGTGTTATTTTGTTTAAGGTTTTTAGTGGATACATACGTTTTCTGTATTCTGTAAGATATTTTGTCTGGGCTGTTTCTGAGCAGTATTCATGCCAGATCTAGGTCTTTGGGAGGTGAGGGGGTGGATGGCAGCACTACGTATCTTAGTTGTATCTAAGTGGTATCATGTAGGATATTTCTCTTGGCTGTTTTCATGCCATGTTGACAGCAGATTCAGATTTGTACAGATCTAGGTCTTTGGGGGGTGAGTGGTTTGGAGGGCATATGTTGTAACATAGCCTTGGTCTCTTTATCATGCATATTATTGCTTGGATGTCCTTGTAAAATGGCGGATGGCCTTTGTTTTTCAGCAAGCACTACATTTATGCAGAACCTCAGATGTCTTAACAGTGGCACTTCGAACTTACTATTCCTTAGAGGTGCAGTTTTGCTTTTTGGTTTTGTCAAGCTTGTCCATGGCTGACCTTCTGCGAGCCTTATTTTATTGTAAAATAGCTTCAATTGCATCTTTTTTAATAATAAGAGAAGCTATTTTCAATAAAAGCATTAGAAAATTTTGGATGACAGAGAATGCCTTGCATTAGGCTTGTGTCACAGTTTTCTTGTTGTTTCTCTCTTTTATATCTACTCCTTGTCTATTATATTGTCCCTAGGATACTGACATTAATATTCATAGATTTTTTTTTTCAATGCATGCATTTCCATTACATAGAACGTTTTAAGAAATTTTTACATAGAACAATTACTTGGTTTTGTTTTATTAGGGCCGTTCACAAATTTTGTGTCAGTTGCATTTGCAGTGAAATTGAAATTTACTCTTTAGTATCTAGAATTGTCATGAAAATATCCTTGTTGGAGACTTCTGTGATATACAAACATGGAGGGTTGAATTCTGTAATTTTTTTTAATTTCCATGGAATTGTCTGAACAGCAATTGGAACAGGAAGTAGCGGGTCATTTGGCCACCTAAGCTCAAGCTCAGGTGTTAATGGTACGTTGTCAGGTCATCAGTATTTATGGGGCAGCCCAAGTCCTTATTCTCATCATATTACATGGCCTGGACCACCACTTGGACACTCTGTAAATGCTAACGGGTCACAGCCTTACTCTGGGAGACAAAGCCCTTATGTAAGTTCAGCTATAGCACCACATCATCATCATGTCGGTTCTGCTCCCTCAGGCGAGCCGTCACTAGATAGACACTTTAGTTACCTGACAGAGACACCTGATATGCCTTTTGTAAATCCTAGCTCACTTGGATCGATGAGTTGTGCCAATGGAAGCCCTGTAATAAGTATTGGTGCACATGCTGTTTTGAATGCTGGGGGTGTTTCTATCTCAAACAATAGCAATATTGAATGTGGTTCTCCAATTGGGGTGTTGTCCCCACAGCGAAAAAGCCGAATGTTTTCTGGTGGAGGGTTTACTGGTTCGATTGCAAACTTCTCAGAAGGATTAAATGAACGTGGAAGAAGCCGACGTGGGGACAATAACACAAGTCAAGCAGATAATAAGAAGCAATATCAACTAGACCTGGACAAAATCATGCGTGGTGAAGATGCACGGACAACAATCATGATCAAGAATATCCCAAACAAGTAAGCCCTTTTTCAGTTATATGCTTATCGTAAACCCTTAGTGGTTTTCTGTTTATATGGTGCATCTACAAATGTGGTTAGTAGTTGGGCGTTGTTCCTCATTGGATATAGCTGACTTTCAGTGTTGCTGTATGAAGTCTGGGCGTGTTATTAGTGTTAAATAAGTATTCATCAGGAAGTATATAAAAGCTCTGGTTCATTCTTTTAACTTAAGATTTGAAATATGGAAAGATTTTTTATCTTTATGATATGTTCCCAATTTGCCACTACCATCTGTTTCAACTTTCGTGTCATATATTTGTCTTTCATTTGCATCTTTTTAGATGGTGTTGATATTTTTCTGCTTCTCTTATATTGCACTAAAACATTGGTGCTCCTAAATAGATGTTTTAATGTTTCTGAATGTAACATGTTTTCTGTGATATTATGTAGGTATACTTCAAAGATGCTGTTGGCGACTATTGATGAACATCATCGTGGGACATATGATTTTCTGTATTTGCCAATTGATTTTAAGGCAAGATTCTTGCAACTTGAGACTCTAAGCTACAAACTTCAATCTTGTCTTGACATGGCCATTGTTGAGCTTTTGGTTATGCAAAAAACTAATAAGCTTTTTCTTATGGCAGAATAAATGCAATGTTGGTTATGCATTCATAAATATGACTTCTCCGACTCATATCATTCCTTTTTATCAGGTTTGTATCATGCTCATCCCAGAGTCTTGGAAAGATTTTCATTTGTGGAAGTTATGTCCTTTATTCTTACACTAGACACTGAAGGCATCAAATACGCTGTTTGTTTCCATGTAATCGTGCAAATATTTTTACTCCTTGTGTTGATAAAGAGCCTTGAATTCCGTTGGGCAAAGTAGACGTGTAAGTAGAAAGAAGTGAGAATGGTTAGTGGTGGTGCAAAACTTGTTATGTGATTTGACAGCTGTAGATCCTACATTCAAAATGTTTTATATCGCAATTCTTGTTCAT
The DNA here is from genome assembly GCA_000404065.3 of Pinus taeda. Classification (NCBI taxonomy): domain Eukaryota; kingdom Viridiplantae; phylum Streptophyta; class Pinopsida; order Pinales; family Pinaceae; genus Pinus; species Pinus taeda. Next base: position 28,689 of record APFE030555831.1, on the reverse strand, counting down.
ACCATGTCTCAAATACTATGAATCCCAGAAACTATTTCGACTACGAAGGAAATTGATTTCTCATACTGGAAACGTTTTGGGTCCTAGGAAACTGTCTCAGAAAAAATTCCAGGAGGTTGAAAATGGCTTGGCAGTTTCCAGATATTTCTTGAAACCACTCAAGCCATTTCTTGATGGTTCCTAGAAATCATTGGGACCTTCTGGCTGTTTCTGGTGGTTATGCTGGTTTTTTTCCTAAACTTAACTTCTAATCTAACCGTAAAGGGCGCACCAACCCTAGTCCATCAAAAGGAAAACCTTCTACTCGGAAGATGATGATCTAGGTCTTGACACATTTTTGACTGGATGATGATGATCTAGGTCTTGACACATTACTTGTGTAGCCATATAATAGATGATTGAACCATGGTGCAGTGTTATCAAAACCAGGCCGGAACTGGTGGAACCAGCTGGTCCGACTGGTTTGGGGGCCAAACCATTCCGGTTCAGGGTTTGGAACTGGAAATGGCCGGTTCGGTACCGAACTGGCCATTTTGCACTCAACTGGCCAGTTCCATACAATTGATCAAAGACATTGGAAACACAATTTTTCTGTGAAAAATAATTTTTTTTGAGTGGGCCAGCCTAATATTCAAGCCGATGGCCCTAGTATTTCTATGCAATTCATGGTAATTAAATTCTTAACATTACCATGAAATGTCTTGGGATATTTGAGAGTGGTTCTGACCTCATTGGATTTCAAACAGAGAAAGTAGAATTTTAGATCACTCAAAATCCAGCAGACTTAATAAAATTTTCAGGATTTCAAGATTGGGGGATTGCAACGTTTCCATTGGATTTTGATGTGTATCGGGGCGTGGAACTAGTATTTAATCAATAGCATGAAGACCTATCTGTACCTTGATGCTAGTGACATTGGTTTTTGAACTCTTTCATGTCCTTACTAAAAATGTACCCATCACTAAAATTCTAAAACTGAACCTTGACTTGACATGCTATGTTTTTTTCTATCTTATTTTAATGCTTAAAGGGTGATATTTATGCTGAAGATCCCAATATAGGCAATGATTTTGATGTTATGTAGGTATTTGTTGTAGCATTATTTCTTTTAGATGCTAGAGGCCATTTAGACATTGTTAGTTGATGTATTTTTGATTCAAAGATGGATGGCACTCGATGCTATTTTGGTTATGTGCACTCTTACATGCTATAAAAATGAGAAGTTTTGTTTATTTGTGTATGAATGGTTTGGATTCATATGGATGCATATGAATATATATGTTTTTCTTTAAAATTTGAATATCATATGTGTTTATGGTTGTTCAGTTCTTTAACTGGTTCCCGGTTCAAAGGGTTTTCCGGTTCGATCACCGATTTTGTTCTGATAAAATTACCTTGATGTTTCCGTTGTGGTGTTTTGACTTTTATGATTTTGCTTCCAAATCCTGAAATGTATGTATTATGAAATTATGAATGTTGAATTATTGAGATCAAATTTAATCTGGAAAATACAATTTTGTTTTTTTGTTATATCCATTGGGATTGAAGGTATATTTTTTTCATATATTTTACTTGAGGCTATTTCTTCTAAGTGTAATGCTAAGGGGATTTTCCAGTGATACCCCTTTTTGATTATGGTACATTTAATTGTTTAAGGGGCTTTTGATTTTAGGAATTTCCTTATGATCTTATGGTGGTGACCTTTTTGTCACGCATTCTTTTTATTTTCTTTTATTTCTTTTGTATTATGGTCTTGATTTGCATGATGTTTTATAAATAGAATATTAGAAGAATTTTTAAAAGATTCGTTTCCTAAAACCATTTTCTAGAATTTTTCCTGTTTCCAATGGTTTCCTAGAAGGTCTTCTAAAAGTTTCTGATACTGGATCCTTGCTTTACCCATTTATGGAAGAGCTATTTCCGTCTGTTTCTAGTTCCTGATTTCTGATATTTGTGGACAAATATCTTAAAGCATATCCTATGAAATTGTTCTGTTACCTGAAATTCTAGTAGACCTTGGAGAGGGAAACCCTACAAGACAAATGTTAGACAAAGTGCTAACAATGGTGTTGAGACCCAATGTCACCTCAACCAAAAATCCCCGGCTCTTTACGGACTTTCACCGATGGGAGGAGTCTTGATAGGAAGGGGATCACTTAGAATAGATATTCTAGGTATAAGGCACAACATGATCAAGCTAGAGTTCATTCAGAAGAGAGGCTCGATAATGATTCAAGGCTTTCAAGAAGCAAAACGTTCTCAAAGAAAGGCTCTAGAAAACAAAGTTCAAGACATAGGGTTTTGAGATTTTCGATGAAAAACAAATATTCACCAGGTCAATGCCAAAGAGAAAGGGTTTCTTACAATGATAATCAACTATTCCAAGGTTCATGAAATCCTCGAGGAAGTCCTCAAGTTGAGGGAGGAGGGAAACACTTAGGGCAACACTTCGGGCAAGAGATTTTATGGATGAAATTTGAGTGGATGCCCACCAAAATGATATGTCAAGTAGTCAAGACCTACCTCTTGATGCTTAGGCTCTCAAACCAACCACCGAAAAGCCTCCTTAAAATTTTGCTTCAAGCCCTAGATTTACCTTCCTAGCCTTAAAAGGACCGAACTTGAGAAGAGAAAATTATGTAGTAAAGTTAAGGTTGATCACTGAGTGATAGGACCAATGTCTTGTCCTATGGGGGTATGGAGTCTAGGATGTTTAAGATAAGTCAAATTCCTTATAACGAGGTCTAAATTTGATGCCCTAGCTATCAAAATTTCAACAATTACCCACTTAATGGAATAATGGTTTTTGATGGAGAATAACAAGTACTCCACTAGGAACATTCATTATATGTTACAATGAGTAATGCATACAACATCCATCTAGATATTCTTCAATAAATTAATCTTCAACAAATTTGGACACATAATTTCAACCTAGAGTCAATAGTGCCATTAATTAGACATTCAAGAAAAATATATTCAACAAAAGATTCGACTTACAAGATAACATGCAATATATCCTTCCATTAAACTAAGAAATAACTCCAAAGAATGTCAAAATCAACTTCCATATATGAAAATGCATCCAAGTATCTCCAAAGTCACCCACAAGAAGCAAATGTGAATTCTCTAAGAGGTCCGAAATTCACAAGTTTGATGATGATTGGTCACAATGATGTGATCGCTTATTTATACATGCCCTACTAATTCGAATTAGAGCAAGAAGCCCCTCCCAAGTCATAAAGTAATATGAAAAATCATTCTAGGTCACATGCCGACCTAGTAGCCAATGTGTAAACATAAGAATTAACCCACAAAGGAGGCTGAAATGCTAAGGTGAGTGTAGAGAGCTCCAAAAATCATGATCCTAGGGGTTGGCCCCTAGATTTCCATGCAAATCATTCTGTGGACCCTAGTTTTTTATTTGGGACACAAAATGAGTCTCATGGGTCTCCTTGTGATAGAATATCTTGATTCTGCTCCAATGTTGAGGGCTTTGAGGATGGTGGTAGCCCTCCCATGTCTCAAGGGGTGAGACAAACCTCATCTGGGCCTCATATCAGCTGCCAAACCATGTGTACACCACTAAGCCGGTTGGGGCACTTTGGTCCAAGTGCATCATCTCATGAATAACGTGGAGCAAAGTGCAGATCACTGGGGGTGCTATAGGTACCCATGGAATGGAATGATGCTCTGCAAGTGGTAGGAGTCCCATGGCCCTCAATGCTTCACTTGTAGGGTGTCATAATGCTCCTTTAGTGGACTGGGGCCCCAGTTAAGTTGCCCAACCCATGATGAAAACCATCTGCCAATCACACACAATGTCCAGTGCTGCATCTTCACCATTAGGTACAACAATCATTAATGCATCTAAGTGAACCAAGCTTGCTAGTCAAGGAAAATTGGTAGTTCATACGGGGCTTCCCTTCCAAATTTGGGGCTTTGATCACGTAATAGTGCTACCTCCCTAGGTAGGAGTGGCTAATGGATGATCCTATTAGGTGTTCCCAACCCCTAAGGAGAAAGACAAGTCCTTGGTACATCCCTCAATCAATAGGTGTCATGTGAATAATGATGGAATAGAGAGGACAAGTGGTCTTAGGGCCATATGCCATGGTCAAAAGGTGTAATATTATAATTAGAGAAATACAATGAAATATAAAAACATGAACTAGCAACAACAAACAAATAAATATGCAATCTGAAATCTCCACAAGAACAACAAATTTACAACACTGTTGAGCAGAAATAATAGAGTTGAGCCATTTTATTGAATATCCAATGAGAAGCTGAGTACAAAATATAGTGGAATGTGTGCACTAGGGCTTGCTAAAGCAAGCACGCAAAACCCAGGTGAGAATGAAGAAAACTCCACACTGAAATGGCTCACTAGCTATATGTTCTGCCTAGAAATTTATTGCTACTGCTGGAGGCAAACTGATATTTGAGGCCTCAAATCTACTTCAAAAAATCTGAAAAATTAGAGAGAGGTTCCTCACACCCCAGCCAATAAAACCCAAAAATATTTTGAGCTAATTCCAACTGACATGGAATGCCCAAAGTAGTGTGAAAATCCCAACAAAACCAACAATTCGCCCTACTATAAGAATGAGGATTTCAGGCCTGAATATTGCCTGGAAAATTCTAAAATTTTAACCATGGTCTCCTCTCATAAAACCCAAAATGACCTAGAAAAATCTCAAGATGAATTCGCTAGTCACTGAAACCCCAAAATCAACATATGGTCCTTCACAGTCTGCTAGTGAGCTATCGAAATTGAACTGCTGCAAGAATGCACAATTTCGCCAAAGGGAAATTCTTCCAAATACCAACAAATTCCTTCCTCAAACTACTGACCAAAATCAACTCCAATACCTGATAAAACACTACTGCTCAACCCTTGCGCAAAGAATAACTAGTAAACCCCAGCGCAACCCCAAAAAGAGAAATTGCGGCCCATAAATAATGTTGATCCTTGCCCTGCAAATCCTCTACAAAATCATAGGCATCAATAGGGAAAATAACTTGCAAAATTGCTAGAGCTCCAACCCACAAGAGTTGATCCCGCAATGAGCAACTCGAACTGCCTCTATGCCCAAGGAGTGGCAGACTGAGTGGATACCTGCAATAAAGCTGTCTGGAAAGCATGAATTGGACTTCCGAAATTACCTCAGTGGGAGACACTCGAAGTTCTCTGAAATGAGGGTGGAATTTCTTCTTAGAAATTCCTTGTGCTAAACAAGACTGGGTGACTTGGCTAAGCAACTCAAGCAAACTCTCCAATTCTGAAATGAAATGAGGCTCTAGCCTTCCTTTTATTGTTGCTTTCCCTTCCTCATACGATGGTTTGATTTTTCTCACACAATGCTTTGATACCATGGTTTGATTTCACTTTTTAGTAACCTCCATAACTTATGTTCACTTTAATTTTTCTTCTTTTCCAGAGTCCTAACCATTGCGTTTTCTCCAAAATTTATTTAATACCTCAACAATTTATTTCTCCTAATTTTATTTATCTAAAAATATTTATTATTCACCAAAATTGCAAAATTGAGAATTTCCCTTAGCAAAATTATTAATTGGGGACATTACAGTCCTCCCGGCCAAAAATTGCTTGTCCTCAAGCAATGCCTGAACAAGTGCCCTCTTTGACTGCTGATCACCACCATAACCACTAATAATACCAGGGTCACAAATGTACCACTGAGTCATCCCCAATCTGAACACTGTCCCAACATGAAGAAATCCCTTGATACCAGGATCCCAAGCCATCCTAATCAATGTGAAGCACACCTTGCTCCACTCGATATCCAACCAGATACAGTTACCAAAAGGCTTATGCATATTATCAATAAGTCGAGCATCATGATAATGTAGGACTCTATCTAACTTCCCATGAAGTTGCCATACTGAGTAGTCCACCTCATGCACTCCAAGAGTAAATTCTTGAAGACAATATAATCCCTATGGGGATGAAGTCTCTCCCGCATGAACTTCCCTTAATATCCTCATGCTGACCAACCTGCCATGTTGGTGAAGTCCCCCACGCCAATAGCAAACCACTAAAACCCATTGGAAGATATAAATGATCCTCCCCTGTAAAAACTAGATCACCCCTAAGGGTAGTTGAACTATGAAATCCTGTGATGCCCAGATTCCATGCCAGTCTCATAAGGGTGTCACCATGCTGACGCTGCACCACTCTTATTATGACATACTGCCCATCGTGGGCAGATTGTATCCTCCTCTCTTGGAACTTGATGGCAAAAAATATGTGAAGGCCTAGCTCATCCTGCCCTGGCATCTCCATGATATCAATGCCTAGCCATCTACTGTCAATCTCGGCCCGGAGCAGTGATAAAGAAAACCGACCATGCCATGTGACGAAGGCCTCGGTGCTCCCCCATACGTCAAACCAAGAGTGAGATGAGTTGCTGTTTTCCTTGATCCCGCTCGTTACAAAATAGTGACCAGTCATCCAACTAAATCCCTAGATACCATAGCCATGTTGGCTGTGACAAAGCCCTGACAATTGCTAGAGCCAACTCGTACAATGTCTCGAGTCCCTGCATGCAATCAATATATGTACTCCATACATCTTGAATCAGTTCGGTGTGTGCAAGATTTCCCTGTGCTTGCTATACCACATTGCGAGATCTGATATCCTATCTCCTATAGGTGCTGCCCAAAACTCCCTAGAGTCTAAAGATCCCCATAAGGTGGGTCCACCAACCACTGTATTCCACCAACCACTGTATCTTGGAATGTCCCTCCCAACAAGTGTCATGCATCCCACTAAATGTGGGCTCAAGGGTGGAGTACGTGCTACCCTTGCAGCAGATCAGACCATCCTCAATCCTGCACCTGCCAACTCACACCCTGACCATATGCCATGGATGGAAAGCCTCTCTCCTGATGCGCTGTGTCCTATCCAGCTATCTCAGATGAACCTCGTGGGTCATGTTGCTCGTGATCAAGAGACAATAGCCAATGTTGAAAAGTGTAACTAGGTTTGACCTTCATAATGACGTGTAATTATGATTTTATGTAATTGATGAAAAATAAAATTATTTTTGTAATGCTTGAATCATGGGTTTCATGATCAAGGAATTTTATTTTAGTTAAGGCTCCCATTGTGAGCCTTTAGGATGAGTCATCATGTCATAAAAGTCTATTGAGTCTATTGAGTCAATGTCATAAAAGTCTATTGAGTCTATTGAGTCAATGTCATAAAAGTCTATTGAGTATATGAGTCATTAAAAGACCCTCCAAGACCATGCTCAAGCACCTCCTTCAAGTCGGCCTTAAAGATATCTCTAGAAAGGCATGTCGACCTTGTCACTAGGAGAAGTTGGCATATTTGATGGGCATATCACTATAAATAGGGCAACTTGACCTCCAATTGAAGACAAAAATTCGGTAAAGGCAATCCGAAGAAGAGGAAGTGCAAAAACCTTAAGAGAGAAGCCTCATCACTAAGCGAAGGAGAAGGAAAGTCATTTGAGCCATTTTCTGATCTGTTTTAGCGCTAAAATTTTCCACACATGTGAGATTACAGTACTGTCTAATGCCGAAAGGGCCGAGGTACTACAATCATCTTAAAATGGATTTGGGAAGGAATTAAGTAAATCCTCAAGCCGAGTTGAGGAAGGATCGTCTCCATCTCAAGCAAGGAAGGTTGAAGGTCAAAGTCTCTCAAGGACCGAATCTAGGGCTTCTAAAGAAAGGCCGAAGAGTGCATATCTGAGCCGAGGGAAATCTGAAGGTTAGCCGAGGGAAGTGGGAGGAGGAAGAAGTTTGAGTATTATTGTCTCAAGGAAGAAGAAGTTAAACAAGGGAGTCTTGTGACTTGGTCTTGGAGAGGTAAATAGGTCAAGGGTCTTGGTATTCGTCAATTAAAGTCTCTATAAGAAGAAGAATTCGTTTTGGTTTTCCTCTCAAGTTGGAGAGGTTTTGGCCTTGGCTGATCACCTATATTCTGTGTCTCTTGTCTCTCTATTGTTTAGGCTTTGGTAGCTGTTTGATGAAGAAGAATACTATAATAATAACTAAAGAGAAGATCCTAATCTAAAGTAGTAAAAAACATTCACAAACACTTATCACAAGAAAGAGAAATCACCTAATTTCCATGCCCTAGAGTTCTCAACATGGTATCAGAGCTAAGGTAACAAATCAAGGAAAGGGCATCTCGTCAAGGGACACACAAGCACTCAAGGATCAAATCTCGAAGGATATCAAAGTGAACTCAAGATCTACAAAGAAGTGTTAAAACCCTAGATCAAAGAAGAAGTCTACACTGGAAAAAGTCTTGGGATCCTCAAAAGACCACAAAGACCCTACTCAAGTCAAAGAGACCTACAAACCAAAGTATCTTGAAAAGGTTCTAGTGCAATCTCCCTCTCATTGAATCAAGTCCTTACCATTGAAGAAGATCATCCAAGAAGCATCAACACATCATTAAGAAGTCATCATTGATCATCATCAATAAGGACACCATCAAAGGATCTAAAAGTGATCTCCCTCTTTGTGGGGTCAAGGATCATTATTGAAGAGAACTATCTTCATTAAGGAGAAGTATTTATTAACCATATCATCATCAAATTCAAGGAGGCAACAAGTGGAAGAAGCCTCTTCACAAGTAAGTATATTTATGTCTGAATCTGTCAAAATGTCTTTTTGCAAGGAAAGCAACAAATAGGCTTCAAAATATCTTGCATAGAAGAAGAGGACAGATCTGAATCTCTTTGAAAATGAGGTTATGGATCATGTCAAAGGCTCTATCACCAAACTATTGAAAGAAGATGCTCAAGCACTTGCAAAGTTTATGAAAGGGGAAGTGAGGGCTTAAAGGATTCTCATAGAATCCATCAAGGATCCCCTCATTCCATATGTATCTAAACACGACACCTCAAAAGAAATATATGACAAATTGGTAGAGTTGTTTTCTATAAGCATTGTAGGAGAAGTTATCTCTCCAAGGCAAGAACTCTACAAGCTAAAGATATCAAAATAAGTAGGAATAGCCTCATGCTTTATGAGGATATCTAAAATAAGGGATCAACTTCAAGATCTAGGAGAAATAATGTTTGACAAGGAGATGACCATCGTAGTACTAAATGCACTACCAGGTGAGTGGGGTAATTTACTTCAAGCATTTATGGGAAGAAAGAAGCTACTCCATTCCAGGATATATGGTCACTATGCAAGATTGAAGAAACTAGGTTGAAGGCAAAAATTGATGTGGGATCAAGTGAATAAAATCAACATATGCCACAATGACAAAAAGAAAGGGAAAATCTGGAAAGTTTGGTACCCAGAAAAAGAAGAGGAACTTGGTTAAGATTCAATGCTATGGATGTCAAGAATATGGGCATTACAAAAGAGATTGTCCTAAGCTCAAGAAGGACAATAACAAAAGAGGAAGAGAATAAGTTCATATCACCGAAGAAGTGGAAGAATTTGAAAACGAGAAATCCAAGAAAGAGGAAGTAAGAGATCTCTACTATGATGGAGATAGTCTTCTTCACCTAGTTCTTTTCAAGTTTCTAAGTTCTTTTGTTATAAGATATGGCAATCATAAGTCACTAAGGAGCATGATAGGATGCATCATGGCATTATAGAAGCATTGAAAGCAAGAGCTTGTGAAATCATAAAAGAGAAGCATGACAGATAGAATTATGTGGCAATCACCTATGAAAGGATATAGCTCTTGGTAACCTCATTAGAAGCATAAAGGGTATTTATGAGAAAAGGGAAAAGTCATCTGGTACAAAGCTCATCATACATCAGTCAAAAGGAAACATTTGCTGGATGAGGATACTCAAGATCCTATATTGAAATCTTCATTGGAAGATTCACCATTTAAAAGGACGCAAGGGTTTCATCAAGAATTCCAACTTGTGGGAATTAATGGGATGATGGTATGATGTCAAAATAAGTGAAGCAGATTAGGGAATTGAAGATCTTTCAATCAAGGAAGCTGCTGAAGATAGTCTAAGATGACATAAAAGAAAATGAGGTATGTATGGTTGCATTTGATAAAATAGGGTCATGTCATATGGTTGCAGTTAACATGAATAAATGCTTTATCTCAAGAGCATGATCAAAAGAAAGGATCTATTCCTTTGAAAGGATGTAGGAAGGCATGGGTCACACATTGACTAAATGAAATCAACATAATATGTCCTCATATGAAATATGAGGTGGTTGACAATAATTGGACAAACTATGACTGGAAGTTCCTAGAAGAAAAACGTGTGAAGAAAGAAGGGAAGAGATCGTGAAATATGCAACTATGAAGAAGATATTCAACTTCCAAGGACTGAAAGATTTGACTAGGATATCTCCATGAAAGATATGAAGACTCTGATGAAGTCTGAAAAAGAAAGAGACCCTTGACAATATATATCTTTTGGAGATGTGTCAATGTGTATGCAAGATGCCGATGCAAAATTAGAAGATGTCATGATGAAAGACCATCACAAAGGTAATTTTGATTTAATGTTCGTTTCAAATAATATCTGGATGGGCTTATGCAGGGATGCCAAGGGAAGAGCTGTGGACGTTTCCCACCACTGATGACCATGTAGTTGGATGAAAGATTGTTAAGGAAACATGGCATGAAGAAGGCAACAAAGCATGAAGGAGGACTAGATATGGACTAGTGGATCACTTTCCAATGAAAGGAATGATGACATGACTGACTCATGGATGAAAGCAATGGATGGTCTGTGTGCCCTGCAAAGAAATGCTGAAAGATGTAAAAGGAAAAATCATGCCATCAGAGGAAGGAGTTCTACAAGCAGCCGTTTGTCCCATGATCTCCACTTGAAAAGCTGTTGAAAGCAAGTCCCTAGTCAAGAGGGAGCTTGGTCAAGTCCTTAGTTAAGGGGAAGCTTGTGTACATTCTTGTTTATAGGAATGGGTACATTCCTTCAGTGGAATGGGTATGTCCTCCTTAAGTTGAGAGGGAGAGATAGACACATCATTCTTGTCTTCACTTGGGAAGACAAAATGGAGGATTGGGTAAACATCTGGAATCCGATGCTCTTTAAGGATGAGTTAGGGCATCCAAGATAAGAGTAGTCTTAGAGGACCGATATTCTTTGAGGGCTGTGAATCCAAGATAAGAATAGTCCTGGTAGAACATACAGTGAGAGAACCTGCGTGGGGTGTGTTCCGAGAGAGACAATGATGAGGATGTATATACATCATTAGTCTCACTAGCATTGAGATCTGATCTTGTGGAGAGATAGAGCTGTTAGTCAAGGCCTTGCTATGTGACAACGCTGGATGATATGATGTTATATAGATGGGTTATTGATCCGAATTTTGTTATGAGAATTCTTCAAATTGAAAATGTCCAAGTACCTTGGATAGATTATGAATACCTCCCTAGTTAAGAGGGAGCATTGAAAAGTGTAACTAGGTTAGGTCTTCATAATGATGTGTAATTATGATTTTATGTAATTGATGAAATATAAAATTATTTTTGTAATGCTTGAATCATGGGTTTCATGATCAAGGAATTTTATTTTAGTTAAGGCTCCCATTGTGAGCCTTTAGGACGAGTCATCATGTCATCAAAGTCTATTGAGTCAATGTCATGTATGGAAGACCCTTATTGGGCATGTTACATATGTATATGAGTCATTAAAGACCCTCCAAGACCAAGCTCAAGCACCTCCTTCAAGTCAGTCTAAATATATCTCTAGAAAGGTATGTAGGCCTTGTCACTAGGCAAATCACTATAAATAGGGCAACTCGGCCTCCAATTGAAGACATAAATTTAGTAAAGGCAATTTGAAGAAGAAGAAGTGCGAAAACCTTAAGAGAGAAACCTCATCACTAAGTGAAGGAGAAGGAAAGTCATTCGAGCCATTTTCTGATCTGTTTTAGGGCTAAACTCTTCCACATGTGCGAGATTACAGTATTGTATACTGCAGAAAAGGCCGAGGTACTACAATCATCTTAAGAAGGATTTGGGAAGGAATTAAGTAAATCCTTAAGCAGAGTCGAGGAAGGATAGTATCCATCTCAAGCGAAAAAGTTTGAAGGTCAAATTCTCTCAAGGAATGAATCTAGGGCTTCTAAAGAAAGGCCGAAAAGTGTAGATCTGAGACAAGGAGCTAAATATGAAGGTTAGTTGAAGGAAGTTGGAGGAGGAAAAAGTTACTATTATTGTCTCAAGGAAGAAGAAGATAAACAAGGGAGTCTTGTGACTTGGTCTTGGAGAGGTAAATAGGTCAAGGGTCTTGGTCTTGGTATTTGTTAATTGAAATCTCTATAAGAAGAATAATTTGTTTGGGTTTCTCCTCTCAAGTTGGAGAGGTTTTGGCCCTGGTTGATCGCCTATATTCTATGTCTCTTGTCTCTCTATTGTTTATGCTTTGGTAGCTATTTAATGAAGAAAATACTATAATAATCCAACTAAAGAGAAGATCCTAATCTAAAGTAGTTAAAAACATTCACAAACAATTATCACAAGAAAGAGAAATCACCTAATTGCCTTGCCCTAGATTTCTCAATGGCCAAGTCCCCTGTGCAAGTGTGCAATGATGGAGAGTGATAAATGGAAGCTCACAGTCAACATTGTGATAAACTCGCTCTCCAAATCTGGGTGTGCCAATCCTAATGGTGTGCCTGACATCCCTGCCACCAGAACTCTCCAGTGGCAACACTCCAACAGCGTGCTGTGGATCATCATGCTTTGTTGTACACAAATACACACCCTCACACTAATCTGCATAACACTGAACTCCCAGGCACAATTCTGTGCACCACTGGATATCAATGCTCATTGCGATACCATCCTGTATCATATGGCATCCCATATGCGCTAATGCATCTGCCACTCCACTAGAAAACTCAATGTGGTGTAAGTTGCTCCCCCCACTCCATGGTGCAAATCCACACACCACAACACACCGCCATGCATCTACGTGCTCAACTGTAAACCACTGCTCGACGTTGCACACTTCTACACGCCACTGGATGCCATGATCTAAAGCTGAGATAGTACGTGTCGGCTCGCACCTTACGGGTATCGCCACCTTTGTCGCATCACCATACCCTTTGATGTATGGGCCTCGCCTCCACAATCTCCCTGAGAGACACGAGAGATGAATTTCCCTATGTACTAGTGGTGATGCCACCACTGTGCTGCTCTTCCATGACCATTGTGCCCCACATAACTAGGAAGAACCCTCGACCCCATACAAGGCACTATCTTGCGGCCTGCGATTGCCAGCTCCTCCGACAAACTCTTGGCAGAGTATGTTGATCATCTTGTTACTCCATGCACAACCAACATGCTCAAACAACTTGCATAGTCTACTTGCTTCCCTGTCAACCCAACCAGTCACTAATGTTGATGAAGATTCGAAAGTGTGTGGGTGCTCGGTCACCAGATCCATTATACTGTTAATACCATCACTAACCATGCCCATGTTGTGACAGGAAATCCCATCTGGATCACAACAACAATTTGGCCCTCGTACTCTAGTATTCCATGACATCTATTGAAATGCAGTCATGGATGTACGCAACTGCCTAACCTGCTCCATCAGGTACCAACTCAGTACCTCTTGCCATCCAATCCCAAAGGAGGGATCGAATCAACAATCTCCTGTGTATGGGACAAGCCCTCCATGTTGACACTGTGCCATATTCAACTCAAGCAGCTGGCCCCTGTTAACCTAGCCATCCCCTATGATTTGTCTAGGCAACTCCGCCTCTCTCAATCCAATGCATAAAGGTGAGATAATAATGTTGTAGACTCTACTAGCATGCCATTGAGAGGAACTATGTTGAAATCCCAATGTGTGCTCTCTATGCTGTCTCTTGTTAATGCTTTAGCCCCAAGGATGGCTGCGCATCCTCCTCCATCACGGTCTCAACGTGAGCCTTCGACTGCTCCTCCATCGACAACACATCATATAAAATATCCTCATTGGTCAACAGTAGTTGATCGTCGTTCATTGTCGTTCAGAAACTCTATCATAGATTTGGATGCCTCTGTGCCTTTCGGCTCCTCATCAATGGTAGAGATGTCTCTCGACACCTCATCAACTTGTGGTGTGCTGTTAACACCTGAAAACTTGATCACAATACTAGGTATGTCATCCATTGTCGGCATCTCATCAACGGGTGTATGCTCAACTATCTCCTTGCCAAACATGGCCCCTTCAACTACTTTTTCATCTTCTACCTTGATCCTTCTCATCATCCCTGCATAATTAGTTCACAGAACTCCCAAACTGAGAGGAACACTTGAATGTCATGCCCCAATGATTGTTATGCCCTCCAATTTGCTGCCAGTAACTCCACATCAGTTGTAATCATGTCTTGCCATCTTGATGCATTATCCATAACTATGGGCATAGTGGATTTGTTGTATAATTGAGAATGGGCCTAATTCGCAATTGCGGTATAAATTAGCTGCTCCTCCACCTCAATCAACATTTGTTGCATCCTAATCACCCCATTCAAGGTTACCGCCATGTTGTTTGATTTTAACTTTTCTTTAGATCCCATGATTTCTTAGCATTTTATTTTGGTCTTTTCGGCACATGGCTTAAGGCCCACAATTTGGCCAAGATCATGCTCTAATACCACTGTAGTATTCTAACTAGAGAAATACAGTGAATCATAAAAACATGAACTAGCCCCAACAAACAAATAAATATGCAATCTGAAATCTCCATAAGAACAAGAAATTTAGACCACTGTTGAGCATAAATAATAGAGCTGAGCCATTTTATTGAATATCCAATGAGAAGCTGAGTACAAAATATAGTGGAATGTGTGCACTAGGGCTTGCTAAGGCAAGCACGTAAAACCCAGGTGAGAATGAAGAAAACTCCACATTGAAATGGCTATATGCTTTGCCCAAAAAATTACTTTTGCTGCTGCTGCTGGAGGCAAACTGATATTTGAGGCCTCAAATCTGCTCCAAAAATTTTGAAAAATTAGAGAGGTTCCTCACAGTCCAACCAATAAAACCCATAAATCTTTTGAGCTAATTCCAACTGACCCGGAATGTCAAAATAGTGTGAAAATCCTAGCTAAACCAATAGTTCTCCCTACTATAAGAATGAGGATTTCACGCTCAAATATTGCCCAGAAAAGTCTAAAATTTTAACCATTGACTCCTCATAAAACCCAGAAAACCTAGAAAAATCTCAAGCTGAATCTGCCAGTCACTAAAATGCCAAAATCAGCATGTGGCCCTTCATAGTCTGGTAGTGAGCTATCGAAATCGAACTGTTGCAAGAATGCACAATTTCCCTGAAGGGAAACTCCTCCAAATGCCAACAAATTCCTTCCTCAAGCAATCGGCCAAAATCAACTCCAATACCTGGCAAAACACCACTGCTCAACCCCTGCGCAAAGAATAATCAGTAAGCCCCAGTGCAACCCCGAAAAGAGAAATTGCGGCCCATAAATAATGTTGATCTTTGCCTTGCAAATCGTCTACAAAATCATAGGCATCCATAGGGAAAATCACCTGCAAATAGCTAGAACTCTAACCCACAATAGTTGATCCCCAATGAGCAACTCAAACTGCCTTTGCGCCCAAGGAATGGCAGACTAAGTGAATAGCTGCAATAAAGCTCTGTGGAAATCCTGAATTGGACTCCCTGTTAAAATTGGCAACTAGGGCCAAATCCCACCTTAAGACAACTCATATGATGGAGATGGTTATTGCATTGGATTCCTTTTTTCGAGAGGTCCAATTTTGATATAAAGATCATCTCATTCTGAAAAGTAGAAGTGAAATTTTGAATTTATTCTCTCTCATGCACAAATTGTCAAGGTCGGCCAGAGAAATCACTCCTATTTATACAATTCGTTGAGGGTGAGGAGACACATCCATCGCACACATCATTCATCTCTCTCTTCTCTTGATTGGTTCATACAACTTGGGCAACCTCTCTCTCTCTCTCTCTATCTCACACGTGTGGAAGGAAAGGCCGAAAATTTTAGGGACAAAACATGCCGAAATTTCAAAGAATCAGACTTGCATTGACCAACATTGACAAAGGTTGATTTGACCAAGTTTGACTTCGGTTTTCAGGCCAAAATTTTGATTTTCCTATGTTGAGTTGCGGGGTACAAAAACTGAAGTGATTTGGGCAGTTTGACCAATGTAGACCTCAACATTGACTTCAGATTTGACCGTAGAAAATTACAACAATATTTCTCTCCTTTAACTAAGTTTGACTGAACTGTTTTGGGTTGACTTTGACTCTCCTTGAAGGCCGAATTGGACTATTGTTGACCGAGCTGCTTGGAGGATGTTTTGGTGCTGATTTGACCAACGTTGACTTTCTGGTTAATGTTGCAGTTGACTGCTGATTTTGACACGGTTCTTTTGGGCAAGTAAATTTGATCTAAGGGTTTTTCCCACATTGGGGTTTTCCCTGGCATCTGCCAAATCTTGTGTTCTCTATTGAATAATAATAAGAAGATTTGATCAAAGGGTTTTTCCCACATTGGGGTTTTCCTTGACATCTGCCAAATCTTGTGTCCTCTTGTGTCGGCTTGTCTTCTGCACTTGTTTTTATGTTCTATCTGCATTTACTGTCAATGTGATTGCTACTGGAAATAATTGGAAATTGTCATTGGGTTGATAAGGAACATTGAAGTAAATTGTGCTAAAGCATAGAACATACCATTGTTATCTAAAATTAACACGGTATCAAAACTTAGATGAAGACAAAGCCCAAAACAAGAGTGAGGAAAAGCAATCACTATGGGAAGTTGTTGGACAAGAACTTGGAACTAGTCCCAATGACGACTACATCTTACTTCGAATCCGAGGACAAGCTTAAGGACAAATCTGACTATCATGCATGGAAGATGTCTCTAGATTTGACTTTGGAAGAAAATGATGCCCTGGACTATGTGAAAGGAATAGTAGTGGAGCCTCCATCAAATGCATCCACAGCTGCACAAACAAAGTACAAGAAAGGTGAGGTTAAAGCTAAGAAAATCATTGTTGATTCTATTCATAAGCCTTTGGTTGCCTATATTTCTGATTTGGAAACATCTAAGGAGTTGTATGACAAGTTGGTTGGGATGTTCATAGTAAATAATGCAAATCCAGTTCTCTTTCTTAAGAACAAGTTAAAAGACATCAAGATGGAGAGGAGAATCCATTCAATCCTACTTCGTGAGGATTACCGAAATCAAGAATGATCTCCTATCTATTGGAGAAGTCATTGGTGACAGGCAGCTCACTCTTATTGCACTTGGAGGCCTTACAAGAGAATGGGATGTGTTTAACACTACCATCCTGAACAATGACAGGATTCCAGGATTTGATGAATTATTGGCTAGATGCACTCAAGAAGAAATAAGGATGATGGAAAGAGACAAGCCCTCAAATGGAAACAATCCTAACGCCTTCTCCACTCATGCTATAAGAGGAAGAACAATGCTGGTCCAAGAAGACAAGGTCAAGGGTTCAAGTTAGGATTCAAAGAAGGAAGAAAAGGAAGATGGTTCATTTGCAACAGGTTTGGTCACTTCGCTAGAGAGTGTCCTCACAAGAAGGAGACTCAAAGAAATGATGAGAACAATAACAACTACAAGGGCAATGGCAATCAATGGAGCAACAGGTTCAACAACAAATGAAATGGTTGTCCTCCCAAGAAGTCGAGAAATTCCAGGTAAGAAGAAGTTAATGTTGTAAAGCAAAAATAAGTTTATCTTATTTTTGCCCTCACCAGCGCCTCTCCTCTGGATACGTTGGATCATTGTTTGATTGATAGTGGTGCCTCAAGGCACTTCACTGGGTACAAAGAGGCTCTCTCAAACTTGATTGAAAAGAAGACAAATATGGAGATTATTCTTGGGGAGAATGCCACTTATCCCGTGAAAGGAATTGTGACTGTTACTCGTCACTTAAATCGAGGTCAAACCGTTTATTTACAAGAAGTGTTGTATGTACCTGATTTGAAAAAGAACCTGGTCGCTATTTCTGCGATGGAAGATAAAGGTTTCAAGATGACATTCATTGATGGGAAGGTTCGTGTTTGGCAAAGGAACCCAAGAGATGCATTCACTCTTGGATTCAGGGTTAAGGTCTCTATCAAGTTGGAGGAAGTTTATTGGGAGCCATGACTTGTGATACTTCTTTTCAATCCGAATTATGGCGTTGAAGATTTGCTCACCTTCATTACAAAGCCTTACCTAATGTAAGGAAGATGGTAATAGGTATACTCAAATTCAACTTAGATTATGAAGGAGTGTGTCAAGGTTGTGCAACTAGAAAACATACAAGGAGACCATTCCCCTCAAGTCAAAGTCAAACTACCAATATTCTTCAACTGGTCCATTCTGATCTATTAAGTATGTTGCCAGTGACATCTTTGGGTGGATATTTGTACTATGCAATTTTTGTGCATGACTTCTCTTGCAAAAGATGGATCTATTTCTTAAAGCAGAAGGACAAAGTGTTCAAATGGTTACGCTCTTTCAAAGCTTTGGTCGAGAATCAAACAGGGAAGAAGATTAAAATATTGAGGACAGATAATGGGACCAAATATGAGTCAAATGAATTCAATGACTATTGTAGAGAAGCTGGCATTAAGAGGGAGACCACTACTACATATACTCCTGAACAAATTGGTGTTGCCGAAAGGAAGAATCGAACTATCATAGAAGCCACCTGTGCCATGCTTCATGACCAAGGTCTACCGAAGTTCTTATGGGGAGAAGTTGGCAACACCCTGTGTATGTTCAAAATAAATGCCCACATCAAGCACTGGACTTCAAGACACCCAAAGAAGTTTTCACCAGTAAGAAACCTGATGTTTCTCATTTTAGAATTTTTTGTTGTCCCGTATATTTTCATGTGCCAAAAGAGAAATGTTGAAATTTGGTACCGGAGGACAGGTGGTTCCCTTAGGCTTTGATCTTTGGCCTAGGGAAAAGTGTCCAAAAGATTTTAATTTTTCTCCTAAAGTGACTTTATAATTTTTTATAAAGTTAAAATCTAATTTAAAAGTGACTTTAAGTGATAAAGTTACTAAGTCTAATTTTAAAGTGACTTTTATAAAGTCAATGAAAAATTAGAAAGGAAAAAGTGACTTTGGAAATAAATGACTAAGTGGGTCTTTATTAAAGTGGGTGAATTAAAAAATAGAAAGTGAGATTTAAATGTGCATTTAATCTCAGCCATTGATCTAAATCTATTTCAGCCATTGGATTTAGAGATCACCCAAAAGTCACTTTGATCACCCAAAAGTCATTTGGAGTTATATTAAGGGAGGAAAATGAGGAAAAGATCACATTCGATTCAATTCTTTCAGATTGAGAGAAGGAGAGCAAGAGAGCAAGGGAGATTTCTGGATAGTGAGCTGCGGAGTATCAGCAACGGAGTTTCAGCAGCGGAGTAACAACAGCAAAGTTTCAGCAGGGCAGTTTTTCAGCAAGGCTGAGATAAGTTGTAAAAGTTTGCTTGCTGATTTTTGCTGAATATTTTCTTGCTGTAAAAAGGCTTTTTTTTCAGAAATAAAGAAGAGCTCTCAAACTGGTTTTCCCTAAGAGTTGTAGGGGTTTTTCCAGGGTCCAATGACCAAAAATATCAGTGTTTTAATGTGTTTTAGTGGCTGTTTTTTACTGCTGATTTTTATTTCTGCAATTTCCAACATTCTGTGAAATTTCCAGAATTTGTGTTTTTCAGCAAATTTATTTTTTTCAGCGTGTTGAATGTATGGTTATGGGAAAGGGCATTTAACTACATGGGAGAAATAAGGAGAAACTGAAAATCGGGGTGGGAAAAAGAAATTTTAACATGTGGTCTACTATCTCCTTCCGAAAACTCACGCTCCTTTCCAGCCCTTCCTCTAGCCCTTTCTCACCTTCACACTTTCCCAGCTTCCAGCTTCAGAAATCAAACTATGTGAGAGAGATTGAGATGCTCCAAATAAATTCGAACTACCTTGTATTTATAGCCTTCTAGGGAGGTTGAATTACTTGTCTTAAGGCCGACTTGATCTTCTCGAGGACGTCTGCCTTGTATTTATAGCCTTCTAGGGATGTCGAAATACTTGTCTTGAGGTCGACTTGATCTTCTTGAGGGCGACTTGGTGTGGAGAAAACTAAATTCACTTTTGACTAAAAAATAATTCTTATTAAATGTTTCGAAAGCCCAAGAAGGGTCTCTTTTAATGTACAATGACTCTAATGACTCAGAATAAATCCTAAAAGTCCTCAATGGGGACTTTGACCTAAAACATGATGACCCAAGCATGAAACCCATGCTTTAATAAGTCATAGAAATAATAATAAAAATATTTTTCTTCATTCTTTTGATAAGTACATCTCAAATACATTTATGAAGACCAAACCTAGTTACAAATTTCAACAATGCGAAGGGGTAGCCCTGGGCCACATGTTGGGGTGCAAGGGTAGCTAATAAAAGGGAAGCCCACACTTGTGTTTATAATGTATAGGAGGGGGCAATCGTGGTACATGAGGTGCCCTAGCCTTGATTTTTCCACCCTTCTTTATATGTCTTTTGCCTTTTTATGATTTTTCTTTGATTATTTACTCGGGGCTCAAGGGGTAAGAGCATGATGTATGAGATGTAGCAGTGGATAGCCCCTTTTAAGGTAGGGCGGTTCATTGCCCACCAGGGGTTGGGACAATCATGGGTTCCTATTTGATGAAGGAGGCTCATAGAACCTGTAGGAACCAAGGTGATGACCATGATGATGGGGTAGAGCTCATGTATTGGATTTTCCCATGTGTTATATGTGTTTGTGTCGAACATTTTTTGCATTTTCTAGTACATTTTCTTGTTAAATGTGGCCAAATATGCTTTTACTTTTCTTTTTAGCTGCGTCAACCTCCAGCGCATCATTCCAGGCCTAACCTAAGGCATGGGCAAGGGGAAGGGGAGAGCTACCCTTTGTGGACCCAGTGGAAGAATGTGGACCCAAGGGGGAGAAAGGATGAATGGGAAAGTAATGAGTGGAAAGGGAGTAATATATGTGGATAAGGGAGTGGGACCACGCAACCAAAATCAAGGTTTCCCGTGAAATACCATCCCTAAAGCCAAATGGTCAGTGAAAGAGATCCCACGGGACTAGAATCCAAGGTTAATATCCCAAAGGGGTCTAGGGGACAAGAGCACAGATCTAGCCCATTCTTTCCGCCGAATTCCCGCATTAATCTGTGCCCAGAAGTGTCCATGATATGCAAACTACAATACTCAATTACCAAATGACAAGGCATACCTTTAGATTCGAGAGGTCCACCTTCAAACACATGATCATGGCAGATGGGTGAGGAACCACATGGTTGGCTTAGGTGGCAAAGAAATGGCATAACGAGCTAGTTGGTGGTTGCAAGGGGCTGCTGGCTGCCAGTTGAGGATCATCTTGGAGAAAAAAAAATCTCCTAGGGATATCACCCACAAAATGGTGGGTAACAGTATGTAAATGTGTTTGATGGGTGGGACCCAAAACTTTGGTTCTTGGGAAGAAGCAAAATTGCTAAAAGTAGTAGTTCCTCAAAACCTTGTGAAACTAACTCTGTAGCAAGTTCTGATCATTTTCAAAACTAGATGTAGTTGTAATGGAACTGATGTGATGGAATCTGGTTGAATATTAACACTAGTTGTGCAAGCAAATCTAAGGATTAACAATATTAGCAAACTTTGATACGGTAGCCCTAGCATTGAGATGATCCGGACTCCAACAAAAGGTAACATTATTCACCCAAGCTTTTCTTCTCTCTAATCAACAATTTTACAACAAGCTTTTCTTCTCTCTAACCAAAAATTTTACAATATCCTTGGCATTCTTAAGGAAGATTTTCACCATTTGTCTTCTCATTTGCAAATGAGGAGAGCTTATTCTTTATAGCCTTTTCTCCTCAACTAATTTTACAATAAAATATTATTTACAAAAGTGTAGGCAACTTTAGATCCTTCTTGTCTCCATGAAATATTAATAAAAGATTATGAGAAGGGTCTAGAAATGGTACTTGTCTTTTTTTAATATGTCAAACTCTTGAAGATGCTTTCCTTCATGGATAAATGGGTTGCTCTAGGATCTTCTAGATAGAGTGCTCCCTTCTAAATAACCACCCCTTAGCTACCCTAGTAAAATAATAATAGATGCCAAGTCAAAGAGGGCATTCTTCAAGGTAGAGAAATACTTTTGCTTGGGATGATAAAAGAATGCCATGGATCTTCATTAGAGCTAGGGTGTTTCTTTAAAGCCTCTTTCAAGTTGGGTGCTTCAAATGTGGCTAGGGTTTTATGACAAATTTGAAATTACCATAACTCACTCAATATTGGTTGAATTTTCTATTATGACACAATTATGAAATGCCACAACCACTTTGCACCTGCTAGCATTTATCTGACGAAAATTTGGGCACTTTATCGAAAGATATTTGCTACAAATGGTGGGTGTTGCTAACCAACTCATTACAAAGTGGATCTCATCGACATATTTACCCCTACAATGAGGGTCTCATAGAACAATGTGCCAAAATGGGTGTTCCTCTGCAAAGGCGCACAAGGACAAGTGTACGTACATGCTATATGTAACCTCCTCCCTTGATGTCCCCTTCAAGAAACCTAGTGTCCAATGTCATATATTTAATAACAAAAAAGGACCAAGTCAATGGAGCACTTGTCAAGATGTGGTTCCACATGTCCCTTGGGATAAAAAAAAGATGCCAAGTGTCTTCATGTAATGCATTGTGCTCTCCTAAAAGCTTCAACGGTGTGAAACAGCTCCAAATACGTAACTTATGCCTTGGGATATGTGATATGCTTAAATAAAATTCAAAGTAAGAAAATGCATCATCATATGTGGAAGGCATCCCAAAAGGTGAATTACAGCCACATGTTCAACACCACGTCTAAATATGTGAACTCAACCATAGGACATGCCTCAAAACCATGAGCATGATAACACGTAAATGTCTATCTCTCCCAAGCCTGATGAACAAGACTAACATTCATAACTCGTACCAACCTCCCAAAACTCACATCCTCATCACACATGACTAAGAAGAATACCTTGAAAATGCAAACATGAGTAGTTTTGCATTTTCAGGCAGTTATAGGATAAAATTGTCCATATCCCTTATCATTGAATCATCGTATATGTTGTCACATTGTGTTTACAAAAAGACAATTTTTGTCTAGATTCCGAAATAAAAAAGTATGCATACCCTACTTTGCTTCAATCTAATTTGACACAAATTGCTACCAAATAGAGTTTATTTTGGCAAAGGTATTAATAATAATGATGCAAGGAATTAGAAGAACGTTTATTTCCTTCAT
Source organism: Pinus taeda (assembly GCA_000404065.3). Lineage (NCBI taxonomy): Eukaryota > Viridiplantae > Streptophyta > Pinopsida > Pinales > Pinaceae > Pinus > Pinus taeda. Next base: position 5,372 of record APFE030555831.1, on the reverse strand, counting down.
CCATTTGAAGGAATCATTTCGTAGTGGATAGTGCAGAATTAAGAATGGCAATACTTCAGACTTGACACGAGGGAACTTAGTGGGTCGATTGAATATTAGGAAGTCTACAACATCAGATAAATTTCTCAATGAGGATGACTTTTGTATCAATAATTAACTAGACTTGGAGGCACATAGAGAAGTGATCAACTACTTCGAAATTTCAGCAATCGCCACGAGCAAATTCACAAGAGGATCCTTACATGTAAAAAGAATGTTTTGCATAATCTTCCTCAGATATTATGTTAATAACACAAAATGCTACCAAATAGAGTTTATTTTGGCAAAGGTTTTCGGTATTTCCTTCATCCATGTGAAGGAATCATTTCATAGTGAAAAATGCAGGATTACGAATGGCAATACTTGAGACTTGAGATTAGGGAACTTGGTGATGAATGCATTAGGAAGTATACAACATTAAATAAGTTTCTCAATGAGGATGACTTTTGTATCAATAATTAACCAGATTTGGATGCACATAGAGAAATTACCAACTACTTGGAAATTCCAGCAATCACCGCGATTACATTCACTAGAGGATCCTTAAATGTGAAAGAAAAATGTTGTGCAAAATCTTCCTATTATGTTAATTATTCTAGGAATATTGCCCTTTTATTGACAATTTGGTTGGAATTAGAGACTGACTTTCCACTGCATAGTTTAAAACTCTAACATATTTTAATTAGACTTTGTTAATCATAGAATCATATACCCAAAATCAAACTCATTTAAGAATTCCAAGAACAACAAAAGATAGCAACATTCAAATGTAAATGGACCTCATGCATATAAATCATATTGGAAAGACTTTTTCATCAACGATGTGTTAAGTTTGTGTTCTCTTCCCTAATATCGTTTGTTTCTTACAGGAATTTATGGGTCGAAATTTACTAGCCATGAATGTAATGTGGAAATATCGTGAACAGGTATCGACCCCTTAAATTTTAAGAATGCACTTCTCTTTGGTCCAAATGAGATGGGATTATAAATGAATGTTCTTGCATACGCATGCATATTTATCTTGAAGGGACCATACTTAAGCATGGATTTAATATGTGTATATATATATATATATATATCTTTTCAACTAGCTTCATTTTTCTTGTCCTATTCACATTTCTTGCTAACTCATAAAACAAGAAACATGTCAAATGTCAATTGTTGTTGAACATGTACAAATTGACATGCTGAATAATTTACGACTGTACTGAGTATAATGTTCACATAATGGTGACAATGTTAGATACACACTAAGTCACTAAATTTGGTGAATTTCAAGTTTGAAGTTTGAAATACGCCAAATTTAAAGGGTTCACGAATAAAATCGTTGAGATGCGCCAAACCTCGACGCATTTCGAATTGAATCATGCAAAAAAAATTCATTTCAAATTCATTGAAATGTGTTGAGAATCATTGAAATTCCTTTTTTCTGACGGTGAATAAATTTAAAAAATTAAAACCCTAAGTCTGAACTCTAAACCCCTAATTTGCTCTCCGGTTCACATTTTGCTCCTGCCGTGTCGCTTTGAATTCATCCTGACAGTGACGCCTCCCGGGTCCTCTCTCTCTTGAGTCCTTCGAAGCTACGCATCGACTGTAATCACAGCCTTAGAGTTTTGACGGTGGCTATAGGTGTCAAATGAAGGCAGAGGTTACAGTGTACTGACCAGAACAGAGTCAAGACTAGGGTAGGGACCAGGGTTCAAACTTCGAAGGCAGCCTTACTGACAGTGGCATGCACACGCTTTTTTGGCATTTTCTTCCTTTACAAGTCTTTAAAAATAAAATATATTTTAGAAGCAACAAATATACACTATATATTTATATGTTTATGCTTATTTAGTTTTGAAAAATTAACATAAACTACCTTTCTACACTAGATATGTATGAAAAAATATGTTCGTATTGATTTAATTTGAAATTAAAATTAAAAATTAAAAATGGCGCAGTGTCTCCATATGTTTTCTTCTATTTTCATTTTTCTATTAAATGCTACATGTTAGCTTATTCCATGTTGAAAAGTCAGAAAAAACATAATGAATGGTCAAACTTAATATGACTAGGTACATTTGTTAAAAGATAATTACATGCTCATAGTTCATGTGATTAGTTATCAATTGTAAACAATGTATTGATACCATTTTTGTTTTTTCACGAGTATATCATAAAAATGTTCATTATATGAGAAACTTCTCGTCGGTCATTATTGTGAATACTAAGGACTATTAAACGACCGACGGTGGTGGAAATCCATCATTTTCCTGAAACCATCCCAAAATTCAAAATGGGCATTTAATCACACGGAATACATGTTCTGAAATTTTATTCTCTTACTTCGCTTATTCAACAAAATCATCGGTAGTGGAAGCATCCTTGTCCAGTATTCTAATGAGGAGATCAGAAACCCCTTCTGATATATGAACACAAATTTCTCACTCCACTCAGGATTCCTGCCTTAATTTCTAACAACTTTTTCATTATTAGAGAATTGGCCGTAGAAGGAAAATTATGTACGATGGAGAAGGGAACTCATCAAAACCAAACAAATAATATAACTAATCAGGTGCTACTGTTGTTTCTTTTTGTTGAGTTCGGCATTTTATGATGCAGTAAGGGTCCATTTGACCTGCATGCACGTTGAATCTATCAACCAAATCAACAATGTAGATGAATACACAAAAATTTAAATTCAATTCAAGAGATAGAGATCAAATCCAAAGGAATGGTGTGATTCAAAAGAAGAAAATGAGCATTGTTTTTTGGGTGTCGAATATTGTGATATAAGAGAACATAGAATTGATAATTTTTATGATAGTAAAAAAATAGAGGATGCATTCTAAAGTTACATTAAAACTTAATTCTACAATATTTAATATCACGTTGTAATATGACTGATATTCAAAACTTATTAATTTATGAAAATCTTTTGTTTGTTAATAACAAAAAAAATAAAAACTTTTATCGGATCATTTTCAACATAAAAATAAAATGTTAGCCCCTGGGGGGTAGTTCAACTGGCAATGGTCATATAAATGACGTATTGTGTGAGAACGTCCAGTGTTCAAGTCCCCCCAAATCACTTGTGTGCGCGGAAGGGGCATACGTATGCACCTAGAGTTTATAGTGGTAGTGGTTGGAATACGTACGCACCTAGAGTTTATAGTGGTAGTGGGAGTTTATAGTGGTAGTGGTTGGAATCCACCCTGTGTCACGAGAGTATAAGACTGACCCAATTTACCATCTAAATTTTTTGAGAGGAAAATATTTTTTTATGGGATCTTTGCTAACATAAAAAAATAAAATGTTAGAGAAAATGAATTAACCTTCTAAATTTCTTATGATAGGAAAATAAAATAAAATTGTAGATATACTTCTGGAGCTTAACTGTGTAAGTAGGTGAAAGGTTGGACATTTCTAGCAGACACTTTGCATATCCTCAAGGACAAAAGAAAATAATCTTTTTGAATAATGATTTATTTTAACACGAAGAGAAAAAGCTGGTTGAGAAATGGCAAAGAATATTACAGGTAAAATCAGTAGATTGCAGCTCATGAGTATTGAGTAGCAGCACCTCCAATGTTCCTTTCAGCATATCTCAATCTTTTGATCCAGAGGGACACACGCTTCGAGAACTTGGATCCATCCGCTGAGCCCAAAGAAGTGAACCTAAATAAGCATTGGGTGGACTTACAAACACAGAGAAACTGTATTTTGCTGACCCATTCTACTGTGAAATGTTGACTCGGTTCCTTCTTTGCCATCGAAAATGAAAATGACATTCATGATTTTTTTCAAAGTTTTGACCTTTGAAATTTCTTACAGTCTACCAAATAAAAGTTATTTATTATAATTATCTTAACGCCACAACCCATGGCGAACTTCCTGAGAGAAGATCAATGGGGAAACTAAAGTTCTATTACAATTATCAAATCGCCAGACTATCGAGAGAAGACCAGTGGATGTGTGATCACTGGAAATTTAGAAGCTAAAAATAGTGAGGAAATTCAGCAAAAGTTATGGTCTCATTGCACACAAATGCTTTAGAACTTTTAGCTAATCCGCATTTATTAGAGAACCATGAAGTCTGTAGAAGTGAGGTAACTCAGCAGTTTCACTACACAAATGTTTTTATGTTCTTTTGGCTTTAAAAACTGCACATTAATACTTTAAAAATTAACTAGTCCGCCTTTATTATAGAACCATAAAGTCAGTAAAAGTGAGTCAACTCAGCTAAAATTGCAATCTCACCACACAAATGTTTTTGCCTTTTTTACTTTAAAAACTAATTAATCAACAAAAATTGGAGTTTTTTTTACTTTAAAAATTAGCTAATCCACCTTTATAGAGTCATAAAGTTAGAAAAACTAGGAAAGTGAGCAAAAATTTAGCAAAAGCTAAAAAAAACTAGCCTTACTTGAAGTTGCACAAGAACACTTCAAATCTACACACCAATAGCATAATAGATAAATAAAATTTAATAATTCAAAAATATAAATAATATATTTGACTAGTGTGACAGTGTCAGACAATATAATAAATGCAAAAATTTATAGTTAAAAAGTTGAGTAATACAAAGTCAACAATAAATCGATTGCTATAGTCCTGGCCTTCCACAGGGACTAATAAGATTTATTTTTGGAATATATGTTTAATCATTAATGTTGACATGCAATTATAGTGGTAGTCATTAAGTGTGATCATGGGGGTAGCCTAGGCCCTAGATGACTCTAATGAGTTACCTATTCCTATGGTTAAAAAATTGAACGTTCTCATGCAGTTTCCATTTTCATCATATGTATTTCTCGCAGCAAGGTGAAAAATGTGAAAGCAATGAGTGGGCCATGTTGATATTAGACTGATGAAATTGAGCATCTTGAATTTATCACATATTTTGAAATTTTATAGTCCCTTGAATTTAATGCCAAATTGTATTACCTAATTTATCAGTATTGAGTTTTTGTTGAAATTCAAGTTCGTTGAACTTGATCATGAGTTCAAATTGGGTGGTTTAAAATACACATACATACATAATATAGGATTATACATACATACATTTGACCACACACCCAATTGCTTGCTTGCTAGCTATCTTGCATCTATGCATGCTTTTTGAACTGCCACCTACACGGAAACCATATTAACTTGCATAACATGTCTTTTTAACTTGCACCCATGGAAACATTAGTAAATATGACCAAACATAATATAACCATATATCAATGATCCATTTATTTATAATATTTATAATTGATATGCGTTCAAACTTCATAGAGAATGTTGAGATATAAAATCCTTATAGTTGTAAATTTTGGTCCTAAAAAGATTGAAGATTG